>VZRZ01002989.1:715872-725872 GCA_013398175.1 Climacteris rufus
GGGGGAAGTCTAAGAAGAAAAAAAAAAAAAAAAAAAAAAAAAAAAAAGCAGATGTCCTTGCCCAAAGAACTGATTCCTGTAAACAGACAAGCAAAAATGAGTATCTGATCACACAGGCAGCAGGATGCAAGAGGGACAGCAAGTCACCAAAGGACTCTGGATGAATTTCACACAAAGCTCCCACAACTCTGGCTCCGTTTCACCTCTGACAACGTACAGCCCTTGCCTAGACTGACACTGGTGACCTCCCTGACACAGCTGGGCTTTTGCAGACACTGCTTTCCAGGAAAGCATGGAAGGGAGAGGAGCTGCCAAGTCTGGGAAACGCAGGAGACAAGTTGGTTTTAATAGTTAAAATTCTTCAGACGTTTAAAAGAGGCAGCTTTTTAAGGATATTAATAAATTAGATAGAAGGGAAATATGGAGAAGATAACAACTTGAGCTCAGGGGAGCTGTGGGAACAGGGCTCCTGAGCAGCAGGCACAGATCCACCGCCGCGGCTGCTCCCGCAGCAGGGATGGGAGACGGGCCCGGGGCTCAGCAGGGCCCCGAGGGGCTGCGGAAGCAGAACAGAGGGCAGCACACGGACTGACGGGCTGGGCTGGCAGTTCCTACACGGCACGGCGCCACTTCTGCCAGCTCTGACAAAGAAGCCTGGGAGCGGGGCGGGTGCCAGGGTCAGAAGCCACTTGGCACCAGCAGGTTGGCTCCAGGGCAGCGATTCCTCACACCCTTTGCGGCCAGAGCTGCCGAGTGTCCCCGGGGCTGGCGGGCTGCAGAGAGAGCCAGCCCGCGGTGCCCGGGGCGCTCACCCGCTGACATTTTCGGGACGCCTTCCCCAGGAGAGAGCAAAGCTGCTGCCCTCGGGTCACAGCGGCTCCGCGGCCGCCCTGCAGCCACAGCGGACACCTGGAAGGCTCGGTGGTGATTCCAGAAGAAAGTTTGTGCCGCTGTTGATAAAGGCGTTCGCTACAGGGGCAATGGGAACTACTGCAGAACAGGAACAAGGAGGGGCAGAGGCGCTTTGGGGACTTTATCCGCTCGAAGCACAGACAGCTGTCACCACACGGGGGGATTCAGCACCAAAGTGTGCACCGGGGGCAGGAGTGGAGAGCTGGGAGTCCCTGCCCCCAGGCTCAGTTGATGGCATCGCCCACAGTGACAACAATACCCCTGACAAAAGTGACAAAAGTGACAAAAGTGACAAACGTGACAAAGGCTCTCGGGCAGCAGCCCCGGGGGAGCACCCAGCACCCCGCTCCCACGGGTGCGTTTCCACCTGCGCTCCCAGCGCAGCACCAGCGCGTTTTCCCGGATGTTTTCCCGGATATTTTCCCAGTTTCCACAAGAGGGCACCGGCACGACACCGACGGGACGCTCCGGTGTCCCCGCGCCGGCAGCCGGGGCCGGGGTCTCGCCCAGGGCTTTGTCTGCAGAAGAAAAGCGGCTGATGCGCATCTCCCAGGAGATCTCGGCTCTGCAGCCGTGACTCACCACGGCGTTTGTTGTTGCAGAAATAAACTCCTTTTGCTCAAAAGGGCGATTTTCTGGAACAGCTCTGCCGGCACCGAGGGGCTGCAGGGAGGCGAGGGGGGTGCGGAGGGGCTCCCACTGGCTCCCATCTGCTCCAGCCTCCACATCCCCACGCACAGAGCGGGCAGGGAGCGTGAACCCGCAGGAGCTGTTCCTCTGGGGAAGGGGCTTTGAAGGGCTCCTTGGGCTCCTGGCAAACCCCGATGCAGGGAAAGACTGCTGGGAAGAGATAAACCAGTGAAAGTAACCCTCTGCCCCCTTCCTCAGCAAAAAAAATGTGAGTGAGAAATACAAAAGCCGCCCAAGTCGAGTCTAGACTGGATACCCTCACAAAGGGAAGCCTTTGAGACCTGCTGCTCAGAGCTCAGGTCAGTTTTCAGTGAGTGATGAAGCTGCTTGGTCAAGAACTACACCTTGTGCCACAGAACCTGGCAGATCAGGCATTTGTTGCTGTGGGCTTTAGGCAGAGAAAAATAATTTTAGTATCTTCTTGGGTGAATTTTTAACCCAGGTGAGCATGTAGAAGACTGCTGAAATCAGTGTTGCCCTGATCACTGCCCATATGGGACCCCAGAGTATGACAACCAATTTCCTGTAGATTATCTTGATCTTTCTGGACACTGAGTATGTACCAAAGCATGAGGTGTATCAGAAATACCAAAACAGCAACAGATTGTCTGACAGGGCTGTCATTCTGTCATGAAGTATGACACGCATCCTGCCCGGGAGGAAGGACTGGATTGCTGCACACTTCAGTGCCGGCTGAGCCCGGGCAAGTTATTCCTCATTTCGGAGTCTCATTGATCAGACCTGGAGGATACATTTCTGCAGCATAAAAAAATGTGGCAAAAGTCCCAAACCACCTACCTCTCTTCAGCTGTGCCGTTATATAAAACATGTTGCCATTTCACAGGCGCGTCTGTGAGGAATTTCCCTTTTGTGAATCCAATTTCCCCTCACTTTTGAACAAAAATGAGTCTCTGACGTGAAGGATGCAAAGGTAGGGACAGCATGGCTTTGTACAGAGCAATGGGGAATTTGCCAAGCAGCATCACAATGGAGAACAAACCAGAAAAATAAAAGCCAATTTAATGCAGAGAATTTATCAAAGGAGAAAAATGCTTCTTGAGCAGCATCACTGATCGTCCAACGTGCCAGAGGGACATTGTGAGCGTGACAGAGAAACAGAAATGACAGAGTAAACACAAGTAACAAGGTGGGAACAAGCCTGTGGGCTGGTGGGAGCTCCCGTGCTCCCCACCACAAGCCTTTCCAAAGGCACAGCCTTGACCAAGCACCAGCCAGGACATAACTCATGTGGAGTGGACGTAATATCTCCGGATGAGATCGCATTTGCTGGACTCAAGAAAAACAGGAGAGACTGCTTTGTTTTTCTCTTGCTCAATGATAAATGAGACCTGACACCCTTTCCCAAAGGCTGAATCCATCAATTCCAGAGCTACAGGTAATTAGATCTGGAGTCATGGTGGGATTGTCTCTAGCAGCCATGGTATCATTTTGCTCCTTGTGCTTTCCTTGGGATCCTGTAACTAAACTTCCCAGGAGCTAGAGTAAGACAAAAGGAGCATTTCCTTGTGTTGCACCCTTCATCCCAGCAGTCATCCAAGTTTTTGGTGATTATGGTTGTGGAGGAACCCAGCAGAGCCACCCAACAGAGTCACAGATTCTATTTCGAAGGAAACAGGAAACCTGTCTCCTGAGATGTACTTCAACCACAGTATCAGCAATAGCACTTCTGCATGTGACAACATCTCACCAGGAAAAGCAAATCTTCCTGAAGGGTTGACTTATATATAGACAGTCAAAGCCTGAGAACAAGCACTACAGTCTAGAACTCGCAGTGTTTTGGAGAGTCTACAGCTGCCAATCAAGTGGATGCTTCCTCAGATGAGTGTTTCCAGGTTTTCCTCTCAAAAAGGACCCCATGGGAATCCCTTGCTCGCACACTGGTCTTTTCCATTTTTTTATCCCATCTCGGTCCCCTCCAGGGTTCAACTACTCACTTGATCCCAACACCATTCTCAGATCTGCTTTCTCAGCCCTTGAACAGTGAAATCCCCAAAGTCTGGAAACAGCCCCTGAAGTTTCCTTTTGATCCCTTGGTAGCCTGCTATCTCCAGCAAGAGGCATTTGGTAGAAAGTAGAAAAATCCAGAGCCAGGTGGTTTGGGATGTTCACCCTGGAGAAGCTGCATGGGGGTTAAATGCCCCCACCGTGGTGCGTGACAGGCAACCTCCACAAACGAAGACAAACCTGTGGGTGAAGCAGTCCAGGTATCTTATCTCCCACTTGTATTTTGGAGAAGGGAGCCTTTTGTCCTGTATCCTTAAAGAAGGATGTGTGTAGAGGGCTCTGTAGGACACACTTGGATTGCAGAGCAAACCCAGGATTTAACAGCAGTGCCGGCGCTGGGAGCTGAACCACAGAGATGCCAGGTGGGGCCTGTTAAATGACAAGATGATATAATCCAAACATGTACATCACCTTTGAGCAAGGGCCCTGTGACACAGGTAAAATTGCTTTTGTTCACTTGAAAGATCAATATTGTCAGGATGAAATAATATGTCAGCCCGTGTGAAGAACTCCGCCTGACCACTGACCGTCAACAGGCAGAAACTTCCTCTTGTAAAAATAATATGAAAAAAAAATCCTGAATATACTGCCACTTCCCAAGTCACTGCATTTGGACTGTTCTCACCAGGAGCTGTAGATCATCTCCAGATTTCTTGGAAGAACAATTTTCTGTGCACATTGTGTATTCTGATGCAGGAAATTCCTCAGATTTAATCGGGTTCTTTTCTATTAAATCATCATGGCTAATCAAACAGCCAGAGTCCCATCTGAAGACTGCACTCCTCAGTGAACATCAGCATTTCCTCCATGTCAGGACTGCCCTCGGAACAAACCTGGTGTCAGAGGCAGTTTCTCATTATGCTGATCTAAAACTCCCCGGTCCTGCAGCAGTTCCTTCCCCTCGCCCCCACATGTCTGCTTTGTTTTGCTCTGGATTTAACTTTGCATATGTGGTTTGGTGTGGGTTTTTTTAATATAACATCAAATCTCTTAATTCTCTGACCCAGAAAACAGAGACAATCCTCATAAAAATCTGGGACAAAGAAGATGCAGCTGGCACGTGTGCAGCAGCAAGAGATTCCGAAACTCCCAAATCTACCCATTTAAAGTGATTTTGATTAAAGAAAGCATTTTGAGAACTGTTGCTGTCAGATCTCAGGTTATTTTGAAAGCAAATCCTAAGCTTTCAAGTGCTGCTCTAGTCTGAGCAAGACACTTTAAAGAGTGACGATGTGGTGGCTCAGGTTCATCATCACCCGAGATGTGAGGGCTTTTCCCTCCCACAGGGCCAGCCAGGACCCCAGACCCACACAGGGCACACGCCTGCTGCCACAGCATCCAGAAATAAAAGTTCCCTCAGCCACAGCATGACCTTTCCTGGAGCCACAGAGCCCATTCCTGCAGCACTGTAGCCAATGAGTAAATAATGAGAAATTAGTGCACGGCCCCGGTGATGAGTCACAGCGCGCGGCCGCTGGCACTAATGAACCTGCCAGGACACACAGGGTGCCACAGACAGCCAAGCCCCCCAGATCCCTGACAACATCACCTGTGTCACCCCCAGTCCTCCACAGAGAGGACACACAGGGTCCCACCAGTGAGTCCCACCCACCAAACCAGAAGAGCCCCGTCCAATGCCAGGATGGGAACACGTGGCTTTTCCCGCTGCTTCTTGGCACATTTAATTTAATGAGGGAGAAGAGCAAAATATCCAGGCTGAGTCATGCAGGCAGCAATCTCCCTTGGAGGTTTTAGGGGCAACCTTCCCTGGAGGTTTTAGGGGCAACCTTCCCTGGAGGTTTTAGGGGCAATCTCCTCTGGAGGTTTTAGGGGCAAAAGGAAGGGATGGAGGTACAACCCCACTGCATGCTTCCACCAGGGAAGGGGGGGTCCTGCTAGCCAGGAGCTTCTTCTACCCTCACCACAGTGGCAAGGATGATGAGCAAGGCCAAGGTGGGAGCTCACTGCTCCATCCCCAGCACCAACTGTGGGGAAGTCCCTGGTGACAGCAGCGTTTCACCCACTGGCTCTGAACCCTTCCCCACGGCAGAGTCTCATTAAAGAGGGTAATTTGGCCTGACTACCCTGGGTAATTCCCATGGCTGAAGCCACAATAGCAGCCAAGCCCAGGAGGAAATTGCATTACTGTACATGGAGGTCTCAAATCTGAAAGGGAAGGAGCGGTTCACACCAGCCAGGGCTTTAATACCAGATTAAATGCTTTCACAGCAGCCCGCCTGTTTGAAAGCTTCCAGACAGCCTTTTGTCAATTTAGTTTGCATTGTGCTTTGGCTTCAAGAGGTACCTTAAAATGTAACCAACAGCACTTTATTTTATTATTTTTTTAATATGGTAGCTTAGCTTTCTTGAAGGGAATTCATGGACCTGGGATGGGCACTGCTCCATATAGGAAGGCTTGAAGTGCTTTAATGGCAGGGGGGCAAAGCAAAGCTCCTCTCTCCAGTGCTGTTGGCCTGAATGCATTATTGTTTAGGGAATCTATGGAGCATTCTGTCCTTAAAGACTTGCCATTTTAGAAGGCTGAATGCAGCTCCAACTGGAATTATCAATTTTTAATTTCCCCATTAGCAGAAACAGAAGAAGTATGGCACTTTCTCCTGATACAGGGAACAGCCTACATTCATACAAGGATTTTACTTTAAGAGGCTGATTATAGCAAGTCTTGAACCAGGAGCTAAGCCATGTCTCAGGGACATGCCCGACACTGGGTGCTTAAATGCAGAAATTTAGGAGAGTTCTTGTCTGACTCTGTTCAGGTGGGAGCAGGAGGGCAGCTGGACCAGGATGTGGCACGTGGGCACCTGGCAGCGACAGCAGAAGGATGCTCCTACCCTTCTCTGGGCTGGGAAAGCACCCCAGGAACAGCAAGGATGAGCCGTGGGCTGGCTTCTACTCTGAAATTTGGCACCTGGAGATGCCAGGCACAGCCTCATAGGAAGCTGCTGCTCCTCCTGCCCCTCCACTCCCTGACGTGGGGACACAGAGGAACCTCTGTCTCTCCCCTGGCCCACCGCAGCCAGCCGGGGGGGCACAGCCTCGCAGGGCTCTGCAGGGCTCTGTGCCACCTCGCTCTGCCCACAAGTGCATCCTTGTCATTCAAATGAGAAGCTGCCACAAAGGCGAGGGCCCTGCCCTGAACAAAGAGCCGCTTGGGATAACGGCGGAGGGGGACGCGGGTCCCTGGGCTCCACCGATGAATGCAAATGCCTCCAGCCCCTGGGAGCAACTTCTCTGGGAGCAACACAGACGGGCTTTGTGAGCGGGAGGCTGAGAGAGGCATCGTCATACGCAAGCCCCCAGGAATGCCCAGCAAACCCCAGCTGGAGAAGCGCCCTGGGGGCATGCACAGACCTTCCCTCTCACCCCTGGCCACAAAGTCAAGAAAAAGCCCCTCACAGTCTTTTTTTCTTTCACCCATGCTCTTGCAACAAAACCAAAACTTTCCTGGCACTCCTGCATCTCTCAGCCGCTGATCCCACGTCCACATGGGATGATCTCAGTGATGCCACCACCACCATCCCCTGCCAACTCCTGCCCTGCAGCCTCAGTGCCGGGGCAAAGCAACTCCCTAGGGCAAAGCATCTTCCTCGGGGCCAGTGCAGCAGGCCTCGGGCACCAGTGCATCCCCAAGGCACAGGGTTTGCCCCGTGCCCTGTCCCTGCAGCAGCAGCAGCACTGCAGCCCGGCGGGCAGGAGCTGCCTGCAGGAACAGCCGGCTCCCTCACAAAGCAGCCGGTCTCCAGGTCAGCACCTTCGGTGCTCAGACTCCACACGCCGGCTTCTCTGAAAAGCACAACTTGAAGGCAGACCTCCCCCCCGAGCTGGTTCAAAGCCCAGTGAAGTGAGAGGTCTCATTACCCAGTTACTACAAACGTATAGAAAGTTTTTGCTGCCTGCACCCCAGAGACACCCAAGCCCAACAGCCATAAAAAGATGCAATTTGTGAATGCTGTGGTGAGGAGGGGTTGGGGGTTTACTGTAAAGGCAGCAGCGCAAAATACAAACTCGTAAATCTCAAAAGCAGCGTACTAAAATTCAATGGAATCACTCAAGTCAAGCTCTGTTCCATCTGCTATTTTATGCTCTCTTTGTCAGGGCAGCTAATGGAGAACAATAAAAACATTAATAATCATGTTAGATTTATAAACTGGGCAGGATATTCCACTAGTAATGAAATCTGGAGAATCATTCCATGTTATATTGCTTTGGGCAGCACTCTAACAAGAACTGCCTTTGAATTATAGCCCTCTCTCGTTTTGCTGAACTTTAATTTGGCCCAGCACCACTGTTTCATTTAAAACAAACTTAGTGCAGGAGTGGAGCAGAGGACAGAGCTCAGAGGCACAGTCCAGCAACACTGAAAACCTCTTGGCTGCAAGGGGGGAGCGTTTAGGATGTAAAAGCTCTGTTGTCTTTGTGCTCTGTTTACTGCAGAGCATTGCTGGATATAATTTTCCAAGGTTAGCTGAGTTTTCTATTGCCATGGTTTCATGCTTCCTAGTTTTCAAATATTTGATTGAAATGCCTCAAAGGTCTTTAATTTCTTAGTTGCTTCATAAAGTGGATGTCAAATAATTCTAGAGGCTCTCACTTCTCGCAGACTGGTAGTTTTCTAACAAAACCTCTGAAAATACCTGGCTTCTTGTGCTCCCTGCTGCTCATTAGAGGGCATAAGCACAAACCTGATTAACATTCAACCCCTTTGGAAACCCACCCGTGCTCTCTTGAGCTGGAGAGATTCTGTGCCCTGGCAAACACACCCACAGGAGAGGAGGCAGCACCCAGACACCCATCTGACATCCTAATTGCAGCCTTCCCAGCCTAAACGAGCCTTGGTTTACTGTAATCCCCTTCTCTTGCAGTTCACTTCTGCTCTGTTACCACCATTCCCGGCACCTTGTGCTTTGCAAGTCAGCCCCAGCTCTTCGGCAGGGTTTGGAGCTACTGCTCAAATCTAGTCCAGGACTAAAAAGGTACCTTAATGCCTGAAAGTTGTCATCAGTAACTAATAAGCCTCTCGAGTATTAACATTTACCCTGTAAAAGCTGAGTGCAGTGTGTTCAGTAGCAAGGGTAAAAGCAGGTCAGAGACAAAGTTTGAGCTAAATTGATTGGAGCAGAATACATCAATTTGTATGCTGTTTGCATGAAATATTAATTCCAGCTTTAACATTTGGTTACAGAGGAAAATGAACGCACCATAACGATGCAGATGGACCTTACATTCACCACATTTTCTATTCTCCCAGGAACCGACGGGGAGCGATAGGCTTTGTGCTCGCTGGCAGGTGTGTGAGCCGGAGCCGGAGCCCTCGCCTGGAGCCGGAGCCTGGGCGGCGGCAGCAGCGTCCTGGCGCACTGCTCTGAGCGAACCCTGCTCATTAGATAACCCTGCCGTGCTGCAAACCCTCCCTCCTTCCCTCCCTCTTCACAGCAGTGCACTGGCCGCAATTTGAAATTCGCTGAATTTCAGGGAATTTCTCCAAATCGGCGGGTCCAGCCCCAGGACTGCCCGCCCACACCCAGCCACAGCTGGCTTTCTGACACCCAGGTTTGACGTAGGCAAAGTGGGGCTTCTCCGAGCTACAGCTGGTATCAGCTACAAGAAACTTTTCCTCCTCCGGGAGAAAAAGGCTCCATCTCTTCCCTCGCAGAGGGGTGAAGCTGTACAGACCCGCTGGCACCGTGACCTGGCGGGTCCGTGACCTACTCTCGACATCTGCACAAACCTGTCACCTCCTGCAGCCTGAGCAGGCACCTGGCAGGGGAGAAGCAGGACCACAGGGATGCCCGGGCTGTGCAGAGCCCCGCAATGAATCCAGCCCTCCACCTGCTGCCGGCACACAGCAGCCCTTAACACATCCCCGAGCGTGCCTCGGTCCCCTGGGATCGCTCTGGCTCCAGACGTGCCGTTCCAGCCTGCTTGCTGCTGGAGTTTGTGCGGCTCCACGGCAGGCAGCGAGCCCTCCAGACAGGCCAGCCCTTTCCCAGCGCCTGAGAAATCACCATCCATGTGTGAAAGCTGGTGGGGCCATCGCCCCACGGTGCCGGGCTGGGGGAAAGTTGGGTCACCAGGCTGGGGTGCAGGGGAGGCGCCGGCACTGGGTGCAGGGGAGGGGGCTCTGGGTTCCGAAGGGTCGGTGCAGCGGGTGTGGGGTGGGGGGCGCTGGCTGCGGGGGGATACAGGGACCCTTCCGTGCGCGGGGGGGCACCAGTGCAGCGAGGGCTCCAGGCAGAGAACGCTGGAGGGAGCAGCGGGTGTGAAAGGGCCCGACCAGCGGGCAAGGGATGGAGGGCACGGGCGGCGAAGGGGGGGCACCGGGCAGCGGGGCGCGCCGGGAGCCTTTCCAGCC
>VZRZ01002989.1:726518-783738 GCA_013398175.1 Climacteris rufus
GCGCCCGGCAGCGGCACCGGCCCGGCCCGCACGGGCAGCTGCGGGCTCCGGCCCCTCCGCGGCGGTATCTGCGCCTGGCTGAAATCCCTCGGGGTTCCGACGCGGTTTTTTTTTTCCTAAACATCAACAATTCTGCAAGTACCAGCCTCATCTCCGAATTTTTAAGGAGCTGTGGAAAAGACCGCGTGGCTGGAGCGTTCCCGGCTGACATCCCGTCTCAGCGAGACAAATGTCTGGCTTGTCCCCATAAACAGCATAATGGGATCCTGTGGCCTCTGCAGCGTGTCCTCCCTCGAGAGCTGTGAATCTGCCACATGCTCCGACAGGCCAGATGGCAGGGGACACCCTGACAGCTCCAGCTCCTGCCAGTTCAGGATGAACATGTACTTCCTACTCAGCATCTGCTTTCCCCAGTTCCTATTGGCACATTAATACACTCAACAGCTTTGCAAATGATCTTTAAAGTTTTTTTTTTAAATACTTTTGCAGTTTCTGTCTTAAGATAAGTAAGAAGTGGAGATAATGAAGAATTGACAGAGATTAAAAATTGCATTTGGGTGCTTCTCAGGCAGAATTGTAATGGACATTGATATGACATCTTCTGCACAAATAGGTTAATCCAGCAATGAACCGTTGCTGCTTCTGGAGATATTTAACATCAGACAGGACTAGAGCAAAGCAGTGGAGGAGGAAAGAAGAAATCTTCGTCCATAAGAAATGGCTTAAAGAGAATTGACAGGAAAACCTCCCTTCCCGTGGGCAAGTTTGCACTACCCTGTGTCCTTGTGAGCTGGGCTGAATTTATTGCTCCAACAACCGGAGGAATCAGAGGGAAACCCCCTGGATTACAGGGCTCAGAGCCTCACCAACTCGAGCTACCTGTTGTTGTTCAAGAGCTGTTATCTCGAGAGCTTTGCTCCACAGTAAATCCAAGTTCAGCTTCTTAAACAGACCAGCAAAGCCCAGCGTCGGGTTCACAGGTGCAGAGGGAGGGTTTCCAAAGGGCAGGCTGTCCCTGTGCCCAGGTGCTGAACAACGGGGCTGAGAGCTGCACTCACCTTTACAATTCCCTGTGGAAAGATGTTCACGGCCACCTTGCCAGACAGCCCCTGTCTCCGGGGAGCGGCTCCCCGCCTCTGTGCACCCCCTCGGCTCTGCAGGGCTCACTCCAGCCCTGAGCATCTCCTGCTGCTCCCGCCTCCTCCCGTCCATCCCGCAGCTGCCGCTGCTCCCCGGGGAGAGCTCTTTCTCAATTCAATAACCGGCACAGCAGCCCCGACAGGACAGGAGTTGTTATTTGCTGTATTCCAGACTCCGCTCTGAGCGGAAAGCAGCAGCCACCCACCACCCCGCAACCTTTTCCGGGTTTTCCCACAGAGCAGCGTTATTCCGGGCAGTCGGGCCAGCCTGAGATTGCTTAGCAACATCACATGTGGTAATTTCCTGCTAAGCAGCTCTGGAAACTCTTGTTATTAGGGATCATTTCTCTTGACAGTTGACATGGCTGTGGACAGATCAAAGCCATCCTTGGGATGAAGGCAGATACAGCAGAGCCGGGCAGGGTTGGGAGGAGGGCACAGCAATGTGTCAAAATCACAGAGTGTGGGACAAACCTGCAGCCCTCGGGATGAGCAGCTTCTGTGGTGGCAGCCTGGGCAAGGTGAAAACTGCCAGCACAAGTTCACTGACATGTCATGGGCTTGCGGTTATCACTGACAAAGGCTTCAGCAGCACCTTACAATGCTTTCTAGGGATTTTGGGTTCTCTGAGAACAGCTCAGCACAAACTCAGCACTCTCTGCCCCTCTGCAGGGCACAGTTTGCATGCCAGCCTGCTCCTGGTGCTGGGCACATCAGGCCGTAGCAGCAAGGTTACCTCAGCTGCCTTCCTGGCAGTTCTGGAAGGTGCTCCATGACCCACACTGACCTTTAATCCCAATTTTTAAAAGTGGGCAGTGAAGGATAAAGGTTCATCATGGGCAGCCACTGAGCTGTTGGACCAAAGATAAAGGCTTGAGCCCACTCCAGCTGGAAGAGTTTTGCTCTTAACTTCAAGGGGTCAAGATTTTAAGGCACATATTCCCATTTTATCTTCCCCTCGTAGGTCATCCTCTCACAGCAACACATCAGGGACAAAAATCTTCACAATTTCTGTCAGAGCAGCTGTTTTAAGCAGATTGACAGCAGGCCAAATGGAAGATGCTGGTCCATATCAAATGTGCTTTAATCCTTTTAGATTCTTTCCTGTGGCATTAAATGCAAGAGCATACCCATTTTCACCAAATGTCAAAT
This sequence comes from Climacteris rufus, assembly GCA_013398175.1. Taxonomy (NCBI): domain Eukaryota; kingdom Metazoa; phylum Chordata; class Aves; order Passeriformes; family Climacteridae; genus Climacteris; species Climacteris rufus. Next base: position 728,810 of record VZRZ01002989.1, read on the forward strand.
ATACTGAACTGGGATATTGCAAGAGAATATTATTTCCACAGCTGTTTCTCACCCCACAAAAGCCTCAGAGATTTTAGGGGGCCAAATTTCACTGAATTTCCCAACCTCTGACCTCTGTGGATGTCAGTACCTGCCCTGTTTCCCCATCTGCCCAGGTATTAGTTATGAGCACCTGTGCTGTGCCAGCACCTCAGTCTGTCTTCCACCACAAGAACCTGCAATGTGAACGATTATTTACACTGGATGAGCAGTTGCTTCATCCATATCCTATTGAAAGTAATTCCCAACACACTTATAAACTTTTTCAGTAAGCACTCACAAGAGACAAGATGGTAGATTTCTGTCATAAATTACAGACCCAGAGAGTCCACAACCATGCCATGTACAAACAGCAAGGAGAGAATCTTTAATAGCTTAATTTTATTGCATGAGACTTCCTCCTTCAATAAAAGCCTGCTTGACCATCAAGGCCCAAAGAAATATCAGAGAAGATCTAAACCCTCAGAGTATAAGCTTGAAACCTATATTTGAATATATATAGTGTATATACTCAAACATAAGCATATGAGTAATTACACTAACTTCACTCTAACCAAATGAATGTAATAAAAGAGCAGCTCTCCCTGGGAAGGTGGAAGCTGTGCCCAAAATAACAAGGCAGATTGTATGGATGCCATCAGCTCCTTACAGCTACAGAGAGCAGAGCTGGGCAATAAAAAGAACCTGGTTATAACAAACTGAACTGTGAATGTTTTTCTCTCATTCCTTTTCAGTAAATAAAAAATTCCCACTTCAATGACACAGGTTTAACTCTGTGCTCATGTCATAAGAACTGTATGAGGGTAGATGGAGTTTTCATGCCATTCATTACCCAGCAGAGTTGCTGAATAGAATTTATTTAAGGAAGGAAGAGCGTGATTATTTTAATTCTGTTAAGTGTAGCTTCCAAAATGCATTCTTTATGCTTCATTTATTGCAAATGAATGACTCAGTTAAAACAGCATTTCAACCCATTTTAGCCAAAATATTTGCTTTGCACAACAACAAAATAGAGAGAACTGCAAGCAGCTGTAAGTAAGAGCAAGCAAATAGACAGACAGAGCAGAGAGCTATTTGCGGGCATACCTATAGTCTGTTTTACACAAAACTTTTATGCTAAACAAGAAGTGCTAGTAAAGCTGATTTGCAAGTTCATTTTTCCCTGATCTGCCCGTTATTGTCAATGTTTGGAAGAACCTGTAAACAAGTACACAATTTGTTTTCCTTCCACATACATTCCAGCCAAATGCACACACTTAAAATATTTTGTGCAAAAACTTTTGTGCACCAAGATGACAAGTATGAATTTAAAATGTCATTATCTTCTAACCATATATGCTATGTGGAAGATGAAGATTTTTTTCCTCAGTGTCTTTAGCATAATTAGCATGTATGACAACATCCAGACGATTTAATTTCCCAATTACACAGCCATACCCAAAATACCCTTTGCATTAAATATGCAGCAGTGCTTATCAGTAGATACTCTACAGCTTCTTCTGCCCTGTTACATCCCTGCAGATGCTCATATTTTGGCAAGTCGAGAAACGAAAATTTCGTGCCCTATCAGCCAGGGAGACAGAAATTGCTGTGCTGCAGCAGGGTGGGGGCCTGGGCTGTCTCCACGGTCCCTCTCCAGTACCAGCCATTCCAGCGGCACAGGCAGCATTCCCAAGGGACAGCAGAGGCTTCTTCCCGAGCCCAAGTGGTGAATCAGCTTACCCTGTGAAGTCTGAGAATGAGGACATTTGTGATATTATCCTGCTGTTCTCCAGAACCTTTGGTAGGGGAAAAGAAAAAACCAACAAAACAGTTACTGGAGTATGATTTGCTTGCAATTAATATCATCCAGAAACTATTTGTTTGTGTTCCTGCTTTTAGGACTGATGGGTGACCAATAAAAATTAAAAAGAAGGCAATTAATTTTCCAAGACCAGTAGTAGGCCCCTAGTTACACATATGTTAAGTATTACTCATGGGAACTTCAGAAATCTTTCTTTTCCGTGAGTAGAACCAAAGTGCATCAGGGCATTTACAGATGGCTTAGGACTATACACCATTTTTCCTTCCTTGTTCTCTGATTGAAAAATCAACCTACTGACATTTTTTCATAGCTCACACTAAAGAAGGAAAACCTGTGTTGGAAGGGGCAGGGAAACCAGTATTTTCCTGCATGCCAGGGCTCTGGAGTGGAGAGGTGCTGCAGAGATGCTCACAGTGCTCCTGGCCACAGGGCTTTTGTTCCCTGCATAATCACACAATGACACAAAGAACCTCCAGCATCTTATGGATGTCCATCTGCCAGCTCCAGCTCCACAGGCTGAGTCAGGACTAATCATCATCCCACTGGAGCTCACTAACAGCACAGCTTAGTCCTCTCTAACTCACTCTAATGTTTAAATCTTGCAGATTTCTCTCATGTAACACCTGAAAAATGCAGCCTTCCTGTCTTCCCCTGCAGCTGCAGCTATTCCCAGCCTGCTTCTCCTCTGCTGGAAAGCCCTTTTATCCCCCTTCCAGCCACACTTCTGCAGGTACCCATAGCAAATCCTGTTTCAGAGGTCTTTTTCCAAGGCTAACACTCTGATCTCTCAGCACTCTTCACGAGTAGCTCTCTCTGTGGAATTCTTTATAACAGATAAAACACAAGCTGCTCCTCTTTATTTCACAGACAACCCTACTTTGTCTTTTATTGCTCATTTAGCGACAAGAAATCGGTTCCTTTGTCCACCTGGTCACGAAATCCACCTCTCCCTTCCTTTGCTCGCTCACACTTTCTTCCATGTTGCCCCTTCTGCCTGGGAATTTTTCCTTCTAAGCAAGCCCAAGGCAGCCGTGCTATCCTCCCTTTGCCTTTCATAAGGCCAGAACACGACCACCCTGTCCCAATATATTTTTTCCAGTACACCTGTACTCCAAGAGGTTGAACAACATTATTTTGTGATTTCCTTCATCACCCATGCTTGCAGACATGTCTTATTTTCCATCTTCTCCTGGCTGAGCTCTTTATTCCATGTTTGTGAGGCACCCAGCTTGAGGTCATCTCAGTCTGCAGGAGCTCCTGGGCACTACAGGGACGTTGGTGGCAGCTACAACCCCCCTCAGACTCAGCCCCAGGCCACGTTGCTGCTGAGCAGACACCAGCACAGACCATCTGGAACAGCCCTGGCCACTTCTGCCTCCCTGCTGCATCATGTACTTCTCACAGAACAGTGTTTAAGGCATTAACACCCATGAATTATAAAACAATACAAAAGAAGCTCATGTTCTCCAGGCTTAGCTTTGCTGCAGTGTCCCCAATACAGCAAAGCTTCCATCAAGACCTTGTAATAACGAGCCAGGCAGAAGGACAGGCCAGAACTGCCATGCTAAAGCAAACCAAAGTGTAATTTTCTCTTCAGTAGCACCATTCCTATACTTGTTCCCACTGCTTTTCAATAGCAGTCCGTGAAAATATGTTGATGTCTTGTTTAAGCAATGACAAGAAGTTCAGAGGTTAATTAATGAGAAGTAGAACACAGTCACTCCACTGACAAAAATGTCTAAAAAAAAAAAAACAAACAAAAATTTTTAAAGCTATAAGGTATCATTAGATTGCATTTTCCAGTGGAAAATACTACTAATTTTAACACTACTTAGACAAAACAGTTTGTCCTTTGGCCAGGGAAACACACAGGTCCTCTGACCTGCTTTTATAATGCTTTATGCATGTTTGTGCTTTCTGTCAGTCAGGAAGACAACAAATTATGTGGCCTACATCTGAATCCAGCAATCTGTTCTATGCACACACACTGTACCCTACAGAGTCAGATACACACTTTAGCGATGGCAGAGCATCTCGTCAATTAAATCTGGCCATATATCTTCTTTCAGCTTGTGACATGTTGATTGACAACCTGTCTTGAGGCCTGGCTCAGACAACTGGGGATTTTTCTAGCAAGGTCAGGAAAGCTTCTCCTGCAATGCAATTTCCACCATGGAGCCATGGGGGACCTCACTTGCACCCTGTGCTGTGGGACCCCCTGCAAACAGCACACCCTGGCCTTGGCTCCCTGCCCTGCTCTTCCTGCTTTATCCCCAAATTCTTCCTCTGCCCAGCATTTCTTATATGCATTCTGCCAGTTCCATGGAGTCACTAATAAATGGTTTTTCACTATACCCTACTCCCCACTGAGTTCAGTTTTGTTGGAGGGCAAGAACTCTTCAAGGTGCTGAGCACCCCAGCTTTGAACTCTGGATAAATCCTGGTGCCCTTCACCTTCCAGTTCGTGAATCTCTCTTCTAGAGAGATGAGGATTACTCAGTGTGCAAGAGAGAGCAACAAAAAGCACTCAGATGTTTTACGGGAAAGAACCTCAGACTGACCATGCCCAGCTTTCCTTGGGAAATCATTACCAGAAAAGGGGCAGGAAAGAAACCATTCATGAAGGTGGGATAAGCAGGAAGGAGATTAAAACAGAAGATGTGAGACAACTGTTAGGAAAAGCTGCAAAAATAGTGATTCCAATTGCCTGGAAGGGCTGTGGGATCCCCACCATCAGACTAAGAGGGTCTCAGGGCCAGCTCAGGCATGGCTGGTGCAGAAAGATAGAGAACAGTCTCCTGATGGCTTTCCTAATCTTGTTTTACATTTTATTTCTTCTGCTTCTCATCTGACCTGGATCTTCTTGCCTTCAAGATCCTCATGAAGAAGTTCAAAAGGTGAGGAAAATCAGCCATTAGCCTAAAGCCATTGCTGCACTCCTACAGATGCAGTCCAAGCTGCTTCCCCCATATAATGGGATTTAGGAGCCTGAGTTTACAATTTCAACTTTTTATTCAGTAGGCAAACAACCTATAAGATATGCTTAAGCCACAGGTCTGGATTCAGAGCTAAACACTTACTAAACTACATGTCCAGGAGTTTTTCCCAGACAGGTTGGTTACAAAGTCCAGCTGGCAACCATAGAACTTGTTTTGAAACATCAGCAAAACCCAGGGATATTTTGGAGTCAGTGTTGCAAATTCAGGGCTTTTTCTTTTTATAAACAATCTGTCTGCTGGAAATACAGTGCCCACAAAGCTAACGTGGCCCTTAGCAGAGCTGAGCACAACCTAAGGACAGCTGCCAGTGCTGCTCAGCTTCCCTGCTAAAGCCCTGACAGGAAAACCCTGCATCTCTCAAGCAAAGCTATTTCAGTGCATCAAATCCAGACAAAGCATTACCTGCAAGGCTTCTTGCTCCACAGCTTCCTCTACATCTTCTCAGCAAAGCTACAACCGAAGGAGAGCTTCACCTGCTTGATCAGTCCTTCCTGCTTGAAGCCTGAAGGAAGAACATCAGTTAAAGAAGGCAGATCCTCACTATGAAACCTGTTCTTGGTGGCAAAACTCATTTTTCCTTTGCAGCTGTTCTCACCCGTGGCAGTTTCCATCAAGGTTGCAAGTCAAGTGGGTTCTCTTGGGAGAGGAAGGATTCACTATTGGAAACTTGAGAGCAAGTCCCAGGAGGAACATCCTTCTCTTACTTTGCTCTGCCCTGCACTGATGAATGTAAGGAAAGAAAGCTTCATTTGTACTGGAAAGATTGTGCTTCTCTATGTCAAAGTCATGTGAAATAAACAGCATAATTCGTGAAGCAAATTCAGGAACTTAATTATTTCTTAGGATTCAACTTTAATGAATCTCTACTCCATGGATCTTAAGCAGCCAGTGGTGTCATGTTGCATTAGAAGCTGAAGCTGCAGCAGGCAGAATGACAGCAGACCTGAACAAAAGAGGAAAAAAAAATAAAAACATCTGAATGGTTTTTCCAAGAACAAACATAAGCAGTAGCACAGTGCTTTGAAAATAAATTGGTCATGAACCTTCTGGCTTGAAGCTACCAGTAAATATCCCTGTTTGCAATGATGGCCAGGTATATACAGCACAAAATCTCCCTGCTCTATTAAAGGTCTTACTGCAAAGTCTCCCTGTTTTACAGAAAAGCTCTTTATTTACCCCTTGTGTCTTCAGAATAACAGATTACCACAGCTCCTGTCACTCACAGCACAGCTCAGCTCTGTGTCTACGCTGCAGACTAAAGTGCATCATATACATTACAAGCTGTTACATAAACCAAAGTTTCATTATGGTGGTGAGAGCATGAGGTGTCCAAAGGGATGCTTTATATACAGCCTCTCTCTGTGCTTAATCAAAGCACAATCAAATGCCTTTTTTTATTTTATTAAAGCTTCACTAGAGAAACGTTTTATTATTTTTAAGTCATCCAATACTTTACCACTAATTCCCTATGTTATTAAAGCTTGAACAGGGAGACTAGGGTCTAGCTCCTGCAAATCCTCAGTCAATTGAGTTTGGGGTTTCTAAAGCCTCAGTGCTGAGTGATCCAGACCTGAACTCATCTCATCTGAACAGTCAGAAGGGAGCTGCCAGTGGGCAGGAGGCTCAAAGCTGCCCTGCTCTGCTGATCATTGGCCCTGTTTTGTCCTGGGAATAGGCAGCTACGTGGCTTGGGAGCAGGATGGAGGAGCTGGGTGAGCAGGTGGCACTTTGGGGACAACCAGCAGCACGCAGTCACCCCGCTCTGACAGCAGCACCGTGTCTCTCAGAGGCTCCCTGAGGAAGAGCAGAGCAGCAGATGTTTGGGAAAGGTGCTCCTCTGTCTGTGGGAAGGATGGAGGCTGCTACCAAAGATTTAAGGTCCCAGATCCACTGGTTTCCAAGGAACACACTGGAACTGAGCCGCCCCAGTGGGTGCTGGTGCTGTGCTCAGCTGTGCAGCAGCCAGAGCGGGCATGGACAGGGTGTGGGGGCTCAGGGAGGGATGTGCTGGTCACAGCACCTCAGCACCACCTCCTGCCCCACAGCCCGACCCAAACACCTCCCTCACCCTGCCAGAGCCGTCCCTCAGAGCTCTCGGTGAGCACAAGGCCTCTCCCAGGGGACAGAGCCACCGTCCCTGCCCAGGACGAGCTGACTGTCTCCTGACAGCAAACCACACTAATTGCCGTCTGGTACAATTAGGCTCGTTCCTACTTGTAATTCAATTTGTGCGGGAATGCTGGCTCAGCACAGGGGTTCTGCCTTTGTGCTCCTCCCCCGAGCGGCCCTTGGCGGTCAGTGGGACAATGCAGTGACGGGGCTCCTCTCATCCCCCCGGCCCGGGGCTCCCCGGGCAGCAGGCACAGCGATGTGCCCGGCCCTACCTCGGGGTACCGGGGCAGGCAGCACATCTGGGGTGAGCCAGCCCTGCCAGGACCCCGCCTGCAGCAGAGCCAGGAGCCCTCTGGGTTCTCCTGCACCAAGGGCAATGCAGGGAAGGGCCGGGTAGAGGTGGGGGGCAACTGAGGCAGGAGAAAAGTAGAAGGAATAAAAAAATGCCCAGGAAGAGCTGCCAAAAGAAGACTGACATGCCCAACACCGTGGCAACCAGCCCAGGACCCCCTTCCCACGAGATCTGCTGGCTCACAACACTCGGGTGACTCTTTATCTATTTCTTGTGAGATCAGAACATCTTGGGTACCGGTTCTTGACTAAATAAGATCTCCTGACATCTATCTTTCACATCCTTTGCTCTGCAAGATACTATTATATTCCTCTGACAAGCTTTTCCTATGGAAAAAAACCCCCCGCATATACTATTTCCTTAGGCTTCAAAAAAACCCCACAAAACTATTTGGAAAATAGGAGACCTGTGGAGCACTGATTTGAAATTCAATACACCATCACACCTCCTGATCCAGAGACATGCCTAAGGACAGATACTTCAGAACATATAAAAATATTCTCAAACTTAGCCATGTCCTGCCTGTTTTCCTCTGATATTTGCTTCAAGGGCCAAGGATCACAGGGGCTGCTGCAGAGACTTTAAAGGTAAAGAAAAGACCCCTTTGGTGCCAAGAGATGCAAGTGGTCCCTTGGAGGGAGAAAAGCACAAGGAATAAGAGAGATAGCGTTTTGTTTGTAGAAACTAGCAAAAAGAACCCAAACAACCTGTCATCCACAATAACTAGATGAATCAAGATAATAAATTAAGCTTCCCCTCCATTTAAATTATCTTGCCAAAACAAAACACTTTTCCTCCATTCTGATTCTTAAAGGACAGTCATGAAGATTTAACAGTTACAATAGAGTCATTTATTTCAAAAGGTTGTAGTAACAGATCTGTAATTTCATCAGTAATTGCCGGTGGGCAGTGGGAAGAGCTGCTGAATGTGCCATCAGCAGAGAGATTGAGGAGAGGTTAAAGAGGAGAGCTGGGGGAAGGCATTCACCTTCCCAGACGGGCCATAAACTGGAGTGACTGGCTGCAGCCAGCTGAAAAGCAGGAATATTTCCATTGTGTGGCAAAATAAGAAGCAGGAGGCTTGCTGGGGCCCTGAGGATGCTGAGGATGCTTTAGGGGAACAGATAACTTGAAATACTGTTTCATACAGAAGCTTCACAGTTCCCACACACCACAGTCACACTGATTAGCCCCATACTGGGAGCTGACACCAGCACCAGCTCTGACCTCCTACGGCAGTGCTGGGTTGGTAAATTTAAATCTCCAGCACCAAGACCCCCACAGTTTGCCCAAATATGTATTTTTTCCCTTTTCCATCTGAAATCACTCCCTAGCCAACATGGGGTGTCTGGACACAACAGACCAGCTGATTTGCAAGGTTTTGTTTTTCCCCCACTGTAGCCCAGGAGCTCCCAGGGACCTGGTTGGGTCTCATCAGCTGGACAGTGAGTGAAACACTTGGGAAAAGCTTAGAGTGACTAACCATGAGCAGAGGCATTGTCACATCCCAAAACATCAGTATTGTCCTTCAGCCAATGACCAGAAGGCAGGATGGACAGTGTGACTGAGGAAAGGGAAGGGACAGCCTGTCCCACTGATGGGAGTGGTGCTGGGTTACAGCCAGGCTCTTTGGGCTGATGCTTTGTGCTTTCCCAACTGCCACAGGGCTGACATGCATCAGGTGATGCCCTCAAACCCACCCCACAGCTCCTGTGGCTTGGGGACAGGGACACCTTTGATCTATTAAGGGACAGTCTGGTGATTTGGTGCCAAATCCCCATTGAGCACAAGAAATTGTCTCTTCTCAAACACTGCACCACAACAGACACAGCTGGGTGAGCTCCTTGGGCTGCACCAGTCAGAAAACACAACCCCAGGAGTGCCCACCACCCTGCTGGAGAGGGGCTGCTGCTCTTCCCAGTCATTGCCAGGTGGGAAGACACACGTTGACCCAAGCACAAGGTGGTGCAAGCAGCTCTGGGCCTTCAGGTAACAGATTGCTGCCACAAAGAGAAAAATCTAAAAAGAAGATAAGCTGACCACATTTTCAGCATTAATAAATCATTTTGGAGTCAGGCAGGTGACCCCACATTTAACATGGTTCACACATCAGTTCTTCCCAAGCTTAGCCCAGATGAAAAGTGGATTTGGGTTGTGCCAGGCTGTGTTGGATGCTCAGCAGCTACTGAAACTCAGGTCACTTCCCAGAACTCTCTCAAATCCAGGTTATTCCCATCACAGGATACTTGAACCCCGAGAAATCCATGTGGGTGGGATGAAAGGATGGAGGCAGGATTTGGAGGTGGCAGTGTCCCAGAGGAGATGTAGCAGCAGGGGCAGATGCTGCTGGAGGAGCAGGAACAGCAGCAGAGGAAGTGGAGCACATGTAGGCTTGAGCTCACAGCTGAGGGCATGCCCAGGGTGGGGGCTGTTCCTGGTGGGGAGATGCAGCCAAAGGAAAACCAGAGCCTCTGCTCAGACACTGACCAGAAGGAGAGGGAAGTGCAGCTCCAACACTTGTGGAACCCATAAAAAGTATAATCTCTCTGAACCAGCTCATTGCAGTGCCTGTTGTGAACCTGGTGGTGACCAAACTGCACAAAGGAGGCCCCAAGGCAGCCGTGTGCACTTTATGAGGGTCAGGAGCCAAACAGCAGCTCCTTGCTTGCAGATTAACAACACCACAGATTTACAGCCCCTTCCATCACTCACACAGAGAGCCACTTCAGGATGTGCCAGCCACTGTACCCCATCAGCTTCTACATTCTATAGCCAGAGCAACCCAGAGAGGGCACAGGAACTCCCCCAGAGCCACCCGGCCGGGGGCACAGGAACATCCCCCAGCCCAGGGCAGCTTAGCCCTGACAAGATCCTGCTCTGCACACATAGCTGCAGTGCTTCTTCACTATTGCTTTGGTTTGTTGTTTTCTTGTTTCCTCTCCACCCCACCACAAGACTTCTCCTTTCCCTCACAGTCCTCAGGACCTTTACAGCCACAATCAAGGGACAGAAAAGTTTTATCATCCTATAAGAGCTGGGAATTCTTTCAAAGGTAGCAGAGAGAACTCTCCTTTTATTGGCACCGGTAAGCAAGAGGAGGGAAGCAGTCCCACTGCTTTATAGAACATTTATGTACATAAATTGCACAGAAACACAGCAGAAGCCTCGCTCAGCTCTCATTCAGCTCTGCACAGGGAATAGCCTGAAGAGCCTTCCTGCTGTTCCACAGCTCCCAGCAGGGCTCTCCCGGAGCCCTCAGCATGCAGCCAGCACCAGGCTTCCCCTCCCAACATCTCCCAGCTGCCTGCAAGAGCTCTGACATCCTAAGGCAGCCAAAGGAATGGTGATTACTCTGGACTGGTAATGGGACACAGCTCTGGCTGCTCTGGAGGGGTGTCAGGGAGGCAGCATGTCACACACTCAGGGACACCCCACAGCACCCCATGGCAGGAGAACAGCTGCCCTGATGGGATTTGTCTGGTTTACCAGCACTGAATGAGGAGGTGGTGGTGAAACAATGAGCTTTCTGCAGCTTCTGAGCACCCAGGTGTCCCTTTGCTGGAGCAGAGCTGTGGCACTGCCACCCCAGCCCAGGCACAGTTCTGCCCAGTTCCCAAAGAAGGTGCATCCTGCTTCAAGCACCACAAATCCCCAGGAGGAGGAAGAGGCTCCAGAGTGCTCCAGGGAAGGAGCAACTGTCAGATGTGTCACCACCAGTGACCAACCCCAGAAAGAACCAAGTGACAAAATAAGAAACACACCACCAAAACCCAGTGCAGAGTTTACAGAAAAAGAGTGCCTGAAGTGTGAAGAACCTAGTTTAAAGGTTTCTCTTATCTGAGAGTGTTAGATGCTTGAGAAACCTCCCCTGGTAAAAAAAAAAAAGGAAAAAAAAAGGCTTTTTAAAGCTTTAGTCATTTTCTTAAAAGCTTTCTTTAAAGGACAACTACTTATGTCTGGAAAGGAAAAATACCACCCTGAGAAAGCACAGCTACTTAGAGCTACTTCACTTTCTGGTCCCTTACTAACTGCGCTTCCAGATCACTTTTCCTCTTTCCCATCTCACTTTCCTACCCCTCACATTTAACACACCTGTAGAAATTACACAGACACATGTTCAGTTTCCCTGTCCCATCCCCCTGAGACATGTGCTTTCCCACATCTCCAAGGCACACCTGCTTCATGCCTCCCCTCTCCTGTTGTGGATGATCCAACAGGCAGGGTAGAGAAGGGCAAGAGCACCAGGTATAGGGTGCTCTCAGCCATTTATTGGGAATTCCCAGGGTGTGTTCCCTCTGCTCCTGAGCAGCTGAGCTCCATCGTGATCCCTGAACTTCCTCCCAGCTCCAGCTGCACAGGCAGGGCAAGAGCAAGCTAACTCTGAGATGCTGGGCACACTTATATTTCAAAATTTTTTTCAGAAGAAATAAGAGAGTCGAATCAAGGTTTATCACTTTCCTTTAAAGGTTTGGATTTCTAAATGATTTCATTTGGGAGAGGAAAGAAGCACCTCCCAAGCAGGGGAAGGCTGGAGGGGTCAGCTGGGGCATCAGCTGTGATGGGATCTCATCCATCAGGTGCAGAGAAGCCAGCGGCAGAGGCAGATGGGAAAAATGTCAGATATCCCAGAGGCAAAGATCATTTCAAGCACCACATCATGCCCAGCACTGCTGGAAGATAGGAAATGCCTCCAGGGATTTCTCAGCCCTTGCTTTCCAGCCCGGTGCAGGACTGTGCCAGCTCTTTCCTGGGGGAATGGCTCCCAGTGAGAGTCCCAAGCTGGGGTGAACCTGCTGGGTTTGATCCTGGCACTGACAGGTTGAATTAAATCTTGTGTTTCGAGTTGGAGTGCATAAAAGGAGCTGAGGAAATTGAACCATGGGAGTAAGTGATAAGGTGAGAAATCTGCTCAGCAAAACCAACTGCCTCGGGGCCTCCTGCACATGAAAGGACTTGAGATGGCAATGGAGAAGCAGTGGAGTTCCAGCAGAAATCCCAGAGAAACTTTGTTTAAACTTGGAGTACTTAAAAAAGCAATAGGAAAAGTGGTGCAGAGTTTTGTGCCCTGGGCCTGTTGCCACTCTTGTGTGTCCCTGTCCCCTCCCAGGCGTTACATGTGTGCAAACGTGTACACTGCCTGAGCTGGGACTGGGCTGCTGTGACCTCCTCCAAAAATGCTCAGGAACTGCTTGGGAGCTCCTGGAAAGCTCCTGCCTGCTGTGGTGGGTGCCTGTCACTGCTGTGACACAATCCCTGTGGAAATCCCTGCTGGGTTCTGGTGCAGTTGTTCGAGGAGACATCTGTGCCTGTTCTCCCCACTGCTGTGTGCAGCACCCCCAGGCTGGTGGCAGGGCTGGGACCTGGCTGCCAGCACTGCCTGGGCTGTGAGAAGGGCCCAGCCTGGCTGGGCTGCCCCAGCCCTCCTGCCTGCTGGGCTGGGCTGTGCCTGTCCTTCCCCTGGGCACAGTCAGGGGTGCCAATGCATCCAGCTGCTCTGTGGGTTTCCCATGGGATGCGCACTGGGAGTGCTCGGCACGGTGTTCACAGTCAGGGGTGGCACAATAATCTGAGCAAGAGGTGTTCAGGGCTCTTGGAAATGTCAGCCTTGTACATCTCGGGCGTGCTGGGGCTGCATTTTCCTGTCTGCAGAGCAGGCCCACAGTTAAATGTCAGTACTTGTGAGTCTCCCTTGGCAAGCATCCATGGCTTTCAGTGTGTGGATACCCACCTGCTCATCCCCAGAGCTGGACACTGCAGTCCCCATGCTTGGGAAGGAGGAGGCTGAGGGGACCTGAAGGTTTTTAGGATCCTGGAGGTACCTGGACAGCAAATTTAGGCTTCTTGGCTCTATAAGCAGCTCAAATCTAGCTGGACATGTGTGAGAGCCTACTGAAGGCTTTTTCTGCAAGGACCGTGCCTTGGGCACTGCAGAGCAAACTCCTGCCACGGGACAGGCAGTGCCAGGGAAGCGAGGGGTAGCAGGAACATCACAGCGGTACTCGGCTCCTCAGCTCCCCCGCAGCATCCCACTGTGTCCCCTGCGACCAGCCCACCCGCCCTGACATCACCGTGGCTCTGCCAGAGGTTCCTGAGGGTGGGGAGAGCCCCTCACTGAGCAGGGGTTGCCAGCGCCCGGAGGGTCCCACAGAAGATGTCCCGACCCCCGGCCGACGGCAGCACTGCCTCCCCGGGCCGGGGCTGTGCAGAGCTCAGCGTGTTCTGAGGAGCCTCGGGTTTGGGTCAAATCCCGGGCTCGAGGTCTGAGGATCACATCTTCCGACAGCTCGTCCTCCTGCAGGCTGGAGAGCGGTGCGAGCGCAAGGAAAGGCGCCGGATCCCCATTATAATGCTAATCTCCTCCGACTCCCAGTAGAAGCCGAGCAGCATCCTGTTAATGAAATTATAACCATGGCTCACACGGTGCATTTCTGCCGAACACATCTGAAATCTCTTTCCCTGAGAGGCTACATAACCAACGCCTGGGAGTTATCTCGCTGCTGTTATAGAAGCAACACGATTAGAGTGCTGAAGCTAATTTAAACCCTGTTGAATGCTATTGTAATGCAGTAAGTAAAGCTGGTATGTGACATGTCGTTGAGACATCCTCAGAGTGGGCATATCAGGCTGATCCCCAAAAGTTTAAGGGCTACATTCAGAGACTTCAATGTAAATTGCAAATCCTTTGTGAGCAGATTCTGTTTGATGAGACTTTCAGGTGCTTAAGGTACAGTCTCATTTAATTGTGTGATCACTCCAGGACTCTTAGCTGGCCTCAGACTGAAGTATCTTCTTGTATCCTCAGTTATCCTGAGCATCTTCCAGGTACTGAGACATCTTTGCTTCCAGTGTGAGCAATGGGCGTGGAGCTGCAGGAAACGAGTGTGATAAACTTGAGCACTGGCAGAGGCCAAAGTGGAGCTTAACTGCACAGGTCAGTTGTGTTGGAGGTTCCTCTGGTCTTGCTTTATGGGCTTTGTAGGGATTTGGGGTGCCTGTGTGGGTTTGAAGAGATGGGTTTTGTAGCTCTTACAGAAGTGTCTCAGCCTCTGCCCTGTCAAACAGCAACGCTGCTCCCATGCACAGCCAGGACATCCCCTGGGAGTGACAGCCCCACCAGCTCAGGTAGTGACAAGCAAACCAAACAAGGAGCTGAGAAGGTTTCATCCTGACCTTTACAAGCTCCTGCAACAGCCCTGAGCTCCAGCAAACACCACCTCGCAGAGCCTGAGCACACAGCCCTCCAGAGCAGCAGAGAGTGTGTCGGTCACTACCCCAGCACGACAGCAGACTGCAGCATCCAGCTGCTCTCCCGAGCCTGGCTCCAGGAGAAGGGTTCCTGACATGCGTTTTATCACTGTTCCTGTGATTTAGAGGAGGGTTCAATCGTGCCTCTTCTTCCCCTTCCTTCCCAGCACACCTGAGATCACAGGGTTGCAGAGGAGCAGAAAAAGACTGATTTCAACCCCCCAAACAGTCACAGAGCATTTTGTCCCAGTTCAAGCCAGCCCCATCTTTGGCTCTTGGCCATGCCTGACATGGATTTCACACCCCACTCCATTCTCTCCCCTCACTTGATGCTGTCAGGATGTTCTCATCAGGCATTGCACCAGTTTCAGCCCTTTGTGGGACCTTTTTCCTGAAAACTCTGCCCCAGGTCCAGCCACATCATGATTTCCTTCTCTGTAGTTTAACATTCTATCCCATGAAAAAATAAGTGTGGAGAGGGGAAGAGGAGAGAGAAATATCTACATGAGCACCAAGGAAGGAATCCCAGAGTCTGGGGAGATCATCTGTCACCTGTCTTTATGACACTGGAAGAACAAGCTACACCTTTACCAGAGTAAAGCAGCCATCAGCCTCTCCATCCCTCTTCATGTTGGCCAACAACATCACCCTGCTCTCTGAGACTTGCTGGGGCCAAACATGTACCTGCTGTGACTAGAAACAGATAGTGAAGTATTTTAGGAGCAGAGGTAACATTCCCCAAATGAACTCATCCTTTCAGTTCATGTGCTAGAAGCACAGGCTGTCACAGCTTTATTTTTAAATGGCCTTTCCCTTTATCACCAGAAAAATTTCTTCCTATTGACCTGAACAGCACCAGCAAAGTCAAGTGGAATATATATATTCCTTCCTACTCACTGAACATGGTCATTGTTAATCTGAGCATGTGAAAACCGAAAGGGACAAGACGTGAAAGGTGTTTAACACTAACTTGATGGGAGCAAAGGGGAAGGGGTGAAGACCAACCTTGCTGAAGGTAGAATTAGATGTTTAAAATGCAAGTGAAGTGACTGCTTGTGTTGGACGTGCAGTACCTGCCTCCATCACCCAGAACACAACTGCAGCACGAAGACTCTTGGCTGAGAAGACACAGCAACCACTGGGTTAGTGGAGTTAACAGCAGCATGAGAAACATGGACACGTTCACATGGGTAAAAGTGGGAGATCCAGAGCTAAAAAACAGCAAAAGCAGCTTGCACAGTACTGTCAGGTCACTGGGAAAACTCTTTGTAGCCACTTGGAAAACTATGAGCCATGACAACAGTCACTCTGGGACTCACAACATCTTTGTAAGCTATACTTCAAGGATAAACTCAAGGTCAGGAGAAGACAATGCATTTTTAATAAGCAATGACTTATTTTGGTCAGGTTAGCATCAATAAACAGCCATTAGCTATGCAAAGGAGGATTTGCATAAGCAGCATTTGAGGGTCAGGTGGTGGCAGGACTCTCTGCAGGGAAGATGAAGGCAGGACCAGCCCTGCTGGCAGAAGTTCTCAGCCTGGTGCTGATAAGCCAAACAAACTCATCTGAAGCCCCTGCTGTAAAATGGGCTGGAAATGGTCCTACAATGTCCTACATCCTGGAAACAATTCTATAAGCTTTACTAGCTGTCCCTTTCCAAGGAAAGGGGGAAGAAAAGCCCAGAGGAAGAGTTTGAGCGTGCAGCAAGCAGAGGCAGGAGTGTTTGAGTAGCTGAGAGAGGACAAGCACACTGTTCTATCCATCCTGAGAGATGTATAGGGATGAAATGTATCCGTATAATCCACCCAAGGCTGGACAGCACTTAAATCAGTCTGTGGTAACTACTGCAGGGGAGAAGGAGGAGTAGGAACCTACAGAGCAGAAGGGTTTGACCTCTTTTGCAGGACCCAGAAGGCAGGCAAGTCCTTCCCAAAATCAGTCATCACCAACCTCCTCCTCTTGGTGTTTATGTGAAAAATTCAAAAGCAGGGGCTAAGGTTGTGCATGGGAATGATTTCTAACACAGCAAATTCCAATTTTAACAGTGAATTTCATCTGCAGGGAAAAAAAAAAAAAAGAGTAAGTGCCAAATCACACCAATCCATCAGGAACCATCAAAATTGTCTTTGCTGGTACAAATGTGTCTCTCTCATTCACACAGCACTAGAGGTTTAGAGCAGAGCAGAAAATATCTTGCAGATTTGGTTTTTTTTGTTTCTTTTTTTTTTTTTTTAGGGTATTTTAACTATACTACAAAATGTGGGTCTAATTAATCCCTGAAATTGGTGACATTACACTTGAGATGAGCCTGCCTGCTAAGACTGAGGAGGTGGGAAAGCAAAGAATAAAAATATCCACATGCTTCGATTTGATTCCATGAAGTCGAAGAGCCAGCAAACACAGTTGCTTATTAGAGATAAGTCTTCATTTAAAAGTTAATTACAACTGTACTGAAAAATGTAGGGGCTGAAGATGGTAAAGGTGAACTTCAGTGAAGAATTAATCACCGGAATGACTGTGAAGTTCTTTGTCTGCAGGGCCTCTGCAGCAGCAGGGACATCTCTGCATCTCTGGGTACCACAGTTGAGACACTGGGAAAAGAGTCAAACACCACAAGGAACATCCAAGTTTGGAAGTTCCCAGCAGACAGGATTTTGTGCAAAGCCACCCACCATGCAGAATGCAATCAGCTCTGTTTCACACACGGGATGATCATTTCTCTATTGCTAATGTTTTCTTCTTGATATAGAAAGCCAAAGCATCCCCATTTCTGGAATCCATCAGCTGAGCTCCATCAGACCTGTAATGGCAGCTCAGTATATCAGTGCCAGCACCTCATCTTTAAAAATGCCTGTTACTGGCCTACAACAAATTTCCATTAAGAAAAAATATAAAAATTAATATTTCAATGAAAATATTCAGTATTTCATTAATAAGAAAAAGGTTTTATTTTCCTACGCCCATCACTGCAGCAGTCTCAGTGATTTTGTGATTCCTGCAATAAGCAGCACTTCCTAACTGGAAACAACAGAAGCAATGCCCAGCACATCTGAAAACATAATTTATCTTCAAGGCACTGCTAATCACAGCAACGAAGGCCTGAGTCACAATGGATAAGACCCATTCCATCAAGATACAGTTTTAATTAATCAAATTAGTATGAACTTGGAGTTCAAATTAACATGAAAATGACAAGTCTGACAATATATTTTTAAATATAAAAATGGCATAAATTATCTGCATCCAAGTCAAATAGCACAGTGCATCTTCTATTCTCCAAGATGCCCACTGAGCTTTCCTCCCGAGACAGACCCATCCCACTCCTTCCCCCGTGCACGGGCACTCGGGGCTCAGAGCAGCCCCAGCAGCTCTGTTTTGCCAACAATTCTCTGTCCCCAGCTCAGCTGGATCAGCCCCATCCCGTGCCCACGAGCAGATGGGCTCAGGCCTGTGCAGAGCTCGGGGGTCCTGGAGGGATGGGTGTGGAATGTCACAGGACTCCTGCCACTTCCCAGGCCCACAGCCAACTCCCTGTTTGACAGTGTGCAAGCCTGACCCTGCCCCTGCCTCCTGCTCACAGCGAGGGTTCCTTTCCATTTGGGCACTGCTCTTCCTGATGGAGACTGGGAGGCGTTTTAGTGCCTGTTCCAGCTGCCACCCCAAAACGGAGCCCACTCGTGTTTGTTTCAGAGTCCATTTCTTCAAGGATTTCAGCTTGTCCATCACAGGCCATGCAGAGAGCAGCAGCAGAGATGGGTCCCTGTGCGTCCACAGTCCTGTGCCTGTGGATGCTGCCCAGCCCCACGGCCCCAGCCACTTCCCAGACAGAGCTTACCCAAGTAAGTCCAGGACATATCTCCTACTTACCTGCTCTGAAAGCAAAGCTGCCTTTGACAGTCACTACCTCTAATCAGGTATCCCTAACGATTTTAATAACATGATTATATGATGGCAAGAAAAACCAATAACCCAAACCCTGATGTAAGCTGTTTTTGTCACAATCTTGAGACTCCTGCTTGGAGCAGATGCCTTATTAGCCATTTAATTCTCAGCTTCATGGCAAGGCACTGCAATGAGAGGAAATATAAAATCAACAAGGCAGCTGCAAACTATCTTCATGTTCTCTCTCAAATTTAATAGAGATTCATGAGGCTTTACACTAATGTGCTGAGAGAAAAGGATTACAGGGTTCTTGCACCTCACTTGGGTCTAAGGGAGGTGAATATCAGCGATTAGCATGCAGATGATAAAGTGTGGCAGAAGTTATGCCAAAACCCAACTGTGTTAATATCAAACAAGGCACTTCAGCTCACGTGGTGTGTCCAGTCCAGGCCAAGCTGTCTCAGAACCATGAGTCCAGAGGTGAAGGAGCAGATCCTTAACAGAGGACAGTGGTATCTGCTCTCCCCAAGACTGTGCAGGATCCAGGTTGGTTCACTCCCTGCCACGAGGCTTTCAGCCCTTGGGCACTGCTGTCCCCACGCTCCAAAGCTGCTGTGCCAGTCCCCCTGGCTCCCTGTCCCCTGCACATCAGCACAGGGCTCAGGGCAGTATCCCCAGGGGCACAATCAGGCCCATGTTCCTTCCCCGTCCCCAGCACCCAGGTGATGGCTCCAGTCATGCTCAAAAGCCACTGACATGACTGATTTCACTGGGCCAGTGCCACTCACTCACTCACTCACAGTCACCGCTCAGTTCCCTTAACTCCCATCTCTTGGGTATTCCATGCAAGACAAAAAGCAGCTGAGCATTAATCCTGTGGCTGCTGCACTGCACTACTGAGCCCTCCACCCCCAAGTGTCCTCCTCCCCCTCTTCTCCCCTTCACTCCAAATGTGTTTTCCAACAGAGATCCCAGGCTCCCGTCCAGGCCCTTCCAGCAGCATCACTGCTCAGGGAGGAGCAGGAGCACCTTGGGGTGTGATGGCACATTAACAGTGTCTCACTGGGGAACTGCGGATCTGAGACAGAGAGCTGCCAGCCCAGGCAGTGACACTCACAGCAGCCGATGAGAAAGAGTCCCTTGTACTAGAAAACACACCCTCCCTGGAAGGTGAAGTCTCTGGAACAGGCTCCCCGGGGAAGTGGTCACAGAACCAAGCCCGAGTTCAAGAACCATTTGGACAAAGCTCTCAGGCACATGCTGGGATTCTCAGGCTGTTCTGTGTAAGCCCAGGAGTTGGACTTGATGATCCTGATGGGTCTTTTCCAGCTCAGCATATTCTCTGATTCTCTGTGCGTTCCAGCACATAAGGAAAATTGACAACCTTTTTACTTCAAAATGCAGTGCACTCTGATGAAAATGTACGTGCCTTAAGACAGACGTGCCACCTTGCATTCTATCTGTAGTCTCAGTAAGTCATAAAACTTGCTGCTATATATTTTCTTTACCAGGTAGGGAACCTTGGCTGCCATTCAGGAATGTGACTGGGATATAATGGTAGCATCCAGCCCCAAAACAACCTGGATATGCTTGTATTCACTGGTACAAAAACAGCCCTGAAAGGGCTCGACTGAGACTGGACTATACCGTAGCGTTACAGGACACAGCTACTATGAGAGAATCCTGACCCTAAAAACCTTGATCAGGCAGCAAGCAGGAGACAGGAGTTATTTTTGCTCTGGTTTATTGGTGTGGAAGCTGTTTGACAAAGGATGACATCAGTTGCACAAACCTTGGGCTGAGCCAAGAGAGGAGCCCGAGGAATGACGCCGATTCTCGGCCGTACCTGCGGTGCTGCAGCCGCAGCCTGAGCAGGTCAGGGCCACTGACCCCGCTGCAGGTGGGGACACTTGTTAAACATGGGGACATCAGGAGCACACACCCAGAGCTGCTGTAAATAAAGCAGGGCATCACACAGTTAATCCAGAGCCATTCTGTTGCTTGTGTCAGAGATGCCAACCTGTTTATGGTCTCCACATCTCTTACTGAAAATAAGGGAGCAGATTTCACCTCAGCAGCGTCCCTCCATTGAGCCAGTCCCTGTGCCCCCGGTGAATGATAATAGCTGCTGTGCCATTGTCTTTCCCAGGCAGTAAAGCATGTTGGAACCTGTTCCCTCCTGTTTGTTCTCCACATGGATCATTGCTCCTTCCAGCGCCGTGACAGCCAGACCAAAAGAAAAGCCAGTCTTTTCCCAGCAGTGGTGTTTCATAAATTTACCACTCTGCTGGGAGGAGATGCAGACACAAACAGGCAAAGGAGGCTCTCAAAGGCTCCAGAGCTCCCTGTTGCTGGTGCTGAACAGATCCCCAGCAGGAAAAGGCCACCCCAATTAGCAATAGGGAAGCAGAGAACATTGGGCACACTCAGTGCCAGCCGGGGCTCAGGGCACAACAAAAGCTTCTCTTCACTTACTGCTCTGATTTGTCAGAGAAAGAAGAGTTGCAGGACCTCTGAGGTACTGTCAGCCTTAAGCCAGCAAGATATAATGAAAGAATTATTTTGAGCAATTGCAGGTTAGTTTTCATTGCTTTTTTCTTCAACTTTCCAGCAGCAATCCGTTTTCATTCTGCACATGCACACATTCAATATCGTAGGCACTGAGTGCTCTTAGGCAAAGCACAGGCAAGAATTCATGTAAAGCAAAAAGAATAATCTGGGGTTTTGTCCAGTCTTCCAATTAACTTTGTTGGCAATCTGTAACAAAGAATTCATAACAATTCTGAGGCACTTTTTACAGGCAAGATGGAAAGTGGTTGCTTTTTTTTTTTCCATCTTGTGGGAAATTTCGTTTTCTTTCTCTGAAGCAAAAGAAAACACATCAATAAATAAAGGCCAAATTTCCAAAAACCTTCTTTGACTCAAAGGCAACCTGAAATTATACAGCCTAATTCACTTCAAGCACTCCTGGCTCAGCCGGGCGAGCGCATCGTTCCCAGAGGCAAACTCTGCATTTCTGAAGGACAGTCCATTAGGCACCACCACAGTCCCCCTCCCTGCCTTCACACACTGGGCTAGACTGCACATCCACTCAGTCCTTGTCCCCTCACCACACCAAGTCCCTGAGCTCAGCTTTGACTGCTGGCACAAGCAGCAGAGTCACCTTCAAGCATCACCATCCCTTGAAGTCTCTCCTACACGCCGGAAATCTTGTAATACAAAAAGAAACCCAGCTATTCCTGCTGTAACATACCTGCAGAAAAGCTGCTGGGAGCTTTGTTCCCTCCCTGCCCTCCCTCAGTGGCTGTCTCTGGGCCTCAACACGAGTGTTGTGAGGGATGTTAGTGGGGAGCCCAGCAGCGACTGCAGCCACACCACCACCGGCTTCCACTCTCCAAGCATGTCAGCCTCAGGAAAACCTGCTGGCAATTTCAGTGAATCCCTGGGGTTCTGGAGGGGATTTCATTACTGAGAAAGAGTCAGATGCCACTTCCTTCACAAGAAAAGGAACATCATAAAAAGGCACTTGAGCTGCTCAGGTTGCCTCCTGCAGCCAGGAAAGTGCCAGATGTGCCAGGTCACAGCAAGCAGCAAAAGGGGCACTGCTGTTGTCTTTGGCTTTGCTCATCCAGAAGCATTTGGAGAATGCTTAAACCAGTGGATCAGGCTCCTGTCCTGGCAGGCTGCTCTCAGCTCATCAGCCTAAGTGAGTTTACCAGCAGCTACAGCAATATTAGTACAGGGTAGTCAAAGGAGTGGGCGGATTTCTCCATTGAGTCACCCATCTGTTATCTCTCCCAGAAAAATTGTGTGTATTGCTTCAATTCTACAGAAACACATTGAACAAAGATGTGAGGGTCACAAGATCAGCTGTTAATATCACACACGTGTGGAGATGAAGGTGGCAGCCATTTGTCACTCCCTGAAAGCTGTCAGGAGGGTGGCAGAACAATGGGGTCCTGAGCACGTCAGATTCTGAATACCAGCACCTACTGACAGCTTTTTGTCAGGGAGGACAGGGAAAAACAAAGCTTTGCTTTGGACCTGATAAATGGATCTCCCTGGAGTATTCCAGGAAGATCTGCAAGAGTAAAATAAGCACAGCATTCTGTACTTACATGAATTATGTATATAAGGAGCTTTGTCAGAAAAACAGTTAACTTTCAGAAGAGTTAGAACAGGCAGTAAGCTTTTGAAGGTTGTAACAATGGTATAAAGTGCTATGGAGATGATCATAACTGCATATATTTTCCTGTTTATACATATGCACACTTGCATCCATGAAAATTTATACAGGTTTTTCCCTGGCGTGTCCTTTTCTCTCCTTGTACTTCTCAAGTTTCCCTATTAATGATCATTCCCACTGTCCCTGTAACTTTTCTTCATCCCTTCACCCCATCTCTGTTTCCTGTTACAAATTCTTCCCTCCTTTTGATCTATTTCCCAGTCTGCTCTGGGCCATCTTGGCAAGTGTAGGGTTTTCCCTTCAAGAAGGTCATAGAACTGGTCCTTTCATAGAGCTATTTGATAATCAAAATTCAAACTGAGTAGCCAAGAAAAGAGCTGAGTCACTCAAATTCATTGCTTTAAAGGTGTCTCGAGCACAGCACCACCTCCTTCTATCACCACTTAGGGCCAGTACCTGCCAGTATCAGCTGTCTGGATGTTCACAGGCTTCTCAGGACTCAAGAGTCTGCAAAAACAGAGCACTGTTCCTTGTGCTGACTGTGTGGTGGCCCTGCAGCTTGGGGGACAGGAAGAGATATTGTGCTGATGTTTATAGTAATGGCTAAACACTGAGCCAGGTTCCAACAAGCTCCACCACCAGCACTAACCAGTTTCCTACCAAGGAGATGCAGATTCCATCACACCATCCATATGCTGCTGTGTCTCTCCAGAGAAAGCCCTGAAAAAAGCTGTTGTGCTCCACAGTAGTACTCAGTGAGTGGCTCAGAATGAAAAGAAAACCGTGTGTTTAAAGCCCAGCATGCTGATTATCAAATTCATTGCTGGTTTGAGAGAACACAGATTGAACAGAATTAATCAATTGTGCCAGCTGCAAAACTACTGGCAGATGGAGCAGAAAAACAGCAGCCCAGGATGCTGGGAATAATCTTTACCTCTTTTGAAGGAGATGTTTCTACAATGAATATATTTAGGTGATGAAAAAAGCTCCTGAGCAAAGACGATCTTGCTTTTTCTTCCATCTTTCTTTGAAATAATTATTTCAAACACAACAGCTCTTCAGAAGATCAATAGGTAGGATTATAAAAATATCCCAGCACAGACCGATTGCTGCTGAAGAAAGAATGATTACTAAGGTTCAGCTTTCACTTTTTTTGGGGGTATTAAATAGACACTATTTACAGCCCAGAAAACTTTATGTTTCAAGATCTGAGATGTCATTTTTCGCTGTGCATTCATCTTTTTGGTTCACATCAACCACCATCATCTATTAAGTCAATAGTTATCTTCCATACCTACCTCAGAGGTGTCCTGAATGAACCCATCAGTCAAGGAAGCCTTCAGCACTTGTGGAGCTGAAAAGAAGAAAAGGCACATGCACATCAGAAGGAACCAAGCAAAGTTTCTTCATACACCATCACCCAGCTTGTTTTCTTAAACAAAGTACAAACTATTTCCTCATCTATGTGAAGGTAGTTAAGATGCAGAGCCAAAGAAAACTGCTATGCCAGATTATGTGCATTTACTGTCCAGATTTCAACAGCCAAGAACTTAATCTGTTTAAAATTAACTCCAAAGGCAGTTTTAATGGTAGGATAGAGCTGAAAATCGGGTAAGCTCTAAGCTCTAGAAAAGGGGAAAATTACAGTTTAAAAGGCTACAGAAGTCTTATACAGCATCTCTGGCACTGGGAAACCTCAGTCCACCTCCACTATGGAAAGTGCATTTCTTACCAAGCACTGTGTACACAGAATGTTGTGCTCACACAACAGGGGTGCAGACACTTCAGTCTAAGATTGTACCTGCATTACAGTGCAGTCTCCAGAAGATTTTAACCTTATTGCACAGTAAAACAAATACATGGGCTCAGAGTTGAGAGCAGCAATCTACAACCACACATCACACATGAGCATCACAAGCTACTCTCTCTCTTGGTCTCAGTTTAAGCTTTTCTCTCTTGTCACCTCTGAGCTATGCTCAAAGGTCTCAGAAACGACACACTGCCCTTAAGCCCCTGGTTCTGCACCACTGAACAAAGCAAAGAAGTGAAATTACCTCGATTTTTCTTACACAGAACCAAAGTGATCCATACATCACATAAGGACACAGCTGGAGAGCTGAGATCTGAACACACTCCCACCCAGTGCCAGCCCAGTGCTCAGGCCATGCCATGGTTCTGTCTTGCTTCTAGAGTGCCAAAATCTTCAGCTTCCTTTTTCCCTCTTTCAATTTCCCTGCTTGGCATGTTAATATGCTGTTATGGGGAATACCACTTCAGCCTCCTAGTCTGGAAACATGCAATCTGAGAGGATGGTGACCAACGACAAGCACATTTTGTGAGCAGTTGCTAATTATCAAAGCCTTTTGATAATATTTATCCAAATAAACTAACAGGTAGAAACATCAGTACAATTAGCAGAAGAGCCCAAGGCGTGATGCCGTGCACTTGGACAGAGTTTAATTAGTGAAACAGCAACATTTTTGTACAAATCCTGACAATTAAAGCCAGGAGCTAATAACATTTACAATGCTAGACTAAATTGTGCCCAGATAAAAATTGTAATGAATATAAAATAAGAGTTAAGCTATAACACAGACTTCTAAAGGCACTTGCAAATCTCTCTGACCAGCAGCATCTGGGGACAGCAGAGCTGTGTGCTGATGAGATTCAGCTTATAATTTGGTTGTGGAAGGATTGCTTTGCTATTTTCTTTTTTTTAATTTAACTCAAAACCTGAAATACTTCTAAATTTTGTAGTAGCCAACACAGGAGCAACAGCACACCTCCAAACAGCCTTTCTTTGTGCCTTCACTTGTAATTTCCACATTCCTTTTGTTGCCTGTGGCGAGGATCTTTCCAGCCAGGAGCAGTGCTCCCACAAGGACACACTGACTTCATGCCCAGTTACTGGTCCTCCTTCACCCATGGAGGATGGAAGCTGAAGGACACAGACAGCTGAACTCCCTCCCTGCAAGCCAACAAGGCAGCCACAGCCTGCAGGAGAGGGGAAGCACTCACAGGGCTCTCCATCCTCCACAGCAGTGGCTGCCTCAAGCCCACGGGTGTGAGTCTGACACCTCCAGTGAAGCTCCTGTGGTTGTGCCATGAATGTGGGTTGATAAAGACAACAGAAGATTCTGCAGTCTGGAGCATCTCTTTCTCACCAGGTTTTGTTACTAGAATTCAAAGCAATATAATTTAAAATATTACATCAAAAAGGTATATCCCTCCACTTCTTCTGCGGCAGCAGAGAGCTTCCCTTTGGTAAGGGTGAGCATTTCTGCAGAACAGCTTTCAGTGCTGCTCCAGGGGAACGAGATGATGATTTTCTCTGATAGCACAGCCCCTCTCCCTGTTTCCCACTCCATGCAGCATGTCATGAGCATCACGTGTGAAAATAAAAAAGAACATTTTACAGCAAGAAATTAGCAAGAAATTATGATTTCTGTTGATAGGGAGAAGAGAAAAGGCAGACTGGCACCATGCTACAAATTGGCTGCTTTAATATATTCATTTTCTCCCTTTTGAGATTTCATGGGCACTTCTAGACACTGCAGAAGCTCATCCTTCAAACAGTCCAATTAAAAAGAAAGTTAGATTCAGTGATTCAGTATTTCAATACAGCACTGTTTACAGTATTTTTCCTTGTTATTTCAGGACATCAACAATTGGTAGAATAAAACCCAATCAATTTGATTTGCTGTTCATGGAGCTCACTTCCTCTCTATTTGCAGGCTGATGACTTTTTTGAGAGGAAAATTTTTATACCACAATGTGTTTCATTTTCTTCATAAAACCAGGGTTCCAGGTAGCTGTGGTTACAGTCACACTTGAACCAGGCCTAAGTATCTGAAGATTTAACCCATACCTCTCCCTCCTCTCTTAAAAGAATTCAAGTCTCCTGAATCTTTTGGTTGTCAGCACTGCTTTCTCAAAGCAGGCCTGA
Source organism: Climacteris rufus (assembly GCA_013398175.1). Taxonomy (NCBI): domain Eukaryota; kingdom Metazoa; phylum Chordata; class Aves; order Passeriformes; family Climacteridae; genus Climacteris; species Climacteris rufus. Next base: position 755,378 of record VZRZ01002989.1, read on the forward strand.
AGTTATTTGTCCCATGAGCCATGTAAGAACTCAGTGCTGGTGTGAACAGCAGATGTCCCAGAGCAGTGCAGCAAACAGAGGCAAGATCTTGTACAATTTATCTTTTCAGTGGGACAGCACCATGTCCTCTCCTCCCCAGACCTGGGGCAGAGCAGTGAGTAGCCCCATCCCCAATGGGCACTTAGCCTTGACTTTCACACTATTTTGACTGGTAAATATGGAACACCTCCCTCTTTTCCTGCCACTGTCTGAAGCCATGCCTAACAAACCCACATATGGAACCCAAATTCCAGCTGCTTTCCAGCCAACAGCCACCTTGACACAATGCAGCACCACCTGACAGGTCCAGTGATCCTCTGGATGCTTTTCAGAGACTTCAGCCACGTGCTGAACACTGAAACACCCCTGTGAAAAGGTGGAGAAAAGGAAGTGTAATTGACATGTCATTATTATTTATTGGCAGATCATTCACAGTCCTGGTCTCTGTGGTATGAACAAGAGGAGTATTTGGAAGGCTTTTTAGAAAGAGCTCATTCTGTAAAGATCAGGCATTTTCAGGGAGGTTCTGCACAACCTCCCCACTGCTGATTTCTGTCGAGGCAATAGACAGTGTATCAAGACAGTGTATCAGTGTATCACTTTTTATAATAGAGTGAACAAGATTTTGGCTGAACCTAAACTATGTGATGGGTAGAAAAGTAACTCTGTAAGAACAAGTTATGGGAAGATGTTTCTTAAGGTAACAGTTCACTTATAGCAGACTGTTGAGAAGCTCCTTTTGTGCTGCTGACAATGCCTGAATGAAATCAGAGACTCTTCAGTGACTACAGAAATTGCAGATAGAACCTACTTTGCTGAAGCTTTTATGAAGGTGTAAAACTCATTACTAGCTGCAAAACTTTGGTCTTGAAAGTTCTAGTGTTCAGATGATGAAAGACCTTGAAAAACTGCATTTTCAACGGGCTGTCAGGTTCAGAGTTAGAACCGAACTTTGAGGTACTCGTCATTAGAAACACAGAAATTCAGGATGGGGTACTATTTCAACTGGAACAAGCTGGACCAGCCATAAGTGAGTCAGTAGTCAAGCAGAATGCACACACAAGGAAAAAAAGATTTAGAAGCTCCTGGCACTTGCAGCTTTCACCCAGCAGAAATCCACTCACAGACAGAACAACAAATTGAGAGACTGTATGGAGACACTTGGCCACCAGTCTGTTACAGGACCAAGAATGTATATCCCTAAGGACCATATCAGTTGATGGCTGTCCAAACTTGTTGCTTTTTTCAGACTTGAAAAAATGTTCTTGAGAACCTCCAGCAAAGTGAAATGGGAAAGCATGAAAAACAGCAGCCAAGTGCATTACCTTCAGACACAGCTACAGACCACTGGCAAAAAGAACCTGTGCAGACAGGCCACTTTATGGAAGGAAATTTTCCACAAATCTTATTAATGGATAAATAGTAATATTTACTGTATGCCTATTCTTAAAGCATAAGGGCAAAGAATGTTCTTTCTTTATAAAATAGTTCATCTCTTGTGTTTGCTTGTGGTTTGAATAAGCCATCACATTAGTGCTCTTGTGGACTGCCACAAGAAAATACTGAGGTTAGCAAGATACAAAGCCTAACTTTCAGGGACATTTCAGCACACTGAATGCAGTAAGAGAGCTAAAACTGTACAGCTGGGGAATCTAAGTATTCCCTTGCCTCCTGGTGAGCAGCCAGTCCAGAGAGCAGAGGTCTCTCACCCATGCACATCCTCAGTAGCTGTTTCTGTTTCTGTCTCTCTGAGATGTCACCACTAACCCACAGCAAGAGTAAACTGCTTCTTACTTCAAATAGAGACAGACAATTAAACCAACCCCCTGCTTACAAAATGGCATTCAACTGATTTGCCCTCAACTATAGAGGACCTGCCTAAGTCAGATGTTACAGAAAGCATACTCCTAGCTTTCCTAAATTGGAACCTCTGCCTTGGGCTGGGAGGATTGTCAGAAAGAGGAAGCAAGTGCAAGGACTCTGAAGGCCAGTAGTTCCATCATTTCTGCAAAGCAAGTCTGATTGCACACTGCCTGTTACCCACAGCTCCATGTAAAGTAGTCATTATCCTGGGAAGGAAACACGCAATTGCTTCTGCCTCTGAAGATATAAGACTTCATTTGTTGGCAAAGTTGCACTGGCCTTAAAATCCAGCAAATTTTCACTGTCACAGTATGAGAACAACAGCTTTTCAGCACCACTTATTGTGCCAAAGCTCAAAAAACTATCACAGTGTCATCAAAATCATTAGGTTGTCAGACCTGAGTGAACGCCTTTTTGCCAGTGAAGAAACACTGGACAACCTCCATCAGATTTGCCAGCACAGCTCACTCATTTTTACAGTATTCTCTTAAATTCAACACATAATATCACTCTTTGTCCACTTTGTCTCCTTATCTACAATGCTTTAAAACAGAAATAGCTTTAGGAAAGGATGAAAGATGTGTTTAATTTTTGCCAAGTGTGATACCATTAAAGTCATTAGCCAATATTGGTTCCAACAGGAGATTATGAACAGTGGGAATTTAACGTGCTCCTTCTGCAGAATTAATAGATACATGTCTCCGTGCTTCTGTGTGCAGTGACAGCTTCAGGCTGTCAATTTATACCATTTCCTGATTAAAAAACATCAGGCAAGCTTACACCCATTTCAGAATACAAACAGAAGAAGCAACTGAAGACAAATCGTTTATGTGATGTACAAAGGTTTGAAGTATAAGAAGGTTTTGGCAATGGGATGTGTGGGTTCAGGGAGTGTTTTAATTGGATCACGAAGCTGACAGTGTTCAGCTAAGAGATTTCCCAGATTACATAGGATATTATTTTTAAATATAACTTTTATGAAGGGAAATGAGTTCAATAAAAGTTACTTTAGTTTATTGGGTTTTTTTCCAGACAATTTTCTATTGCCTGTTGTGGTAGGACAGAGGGCATTCACCTTGGGACTTAACATACCCCTGCAAAGCCAGTCCAGAGACACAGGGAGAGGCAAGTGGAGGCAAACAGATTTGGACAATGACAACAGGCAGTGAATCAGACTTGAGCAATGAGGGCCATGAAGCATGAGGTCCCTGGAGGAGGCAGCTGGGAGCCCAGCACAGCAACACAGATGGCAGGGCAGGGAGCTCTCCAGCCTAAGCACAGCCCTGTGAACCCAGGAATGGCACCTGGGATCAGTGGGTGAAGGTCCCACAGCAGCCTGCTCAGGATTATGAAGGTCTATTCCTGCATCCAGGGCCCTGACAGAGAGAACACAGATGAGCTGGAAATATCTCCCCTCTGAGAAACAGCAGAACAACTCACAGGGACAGTGTGAACCCCAGCAGGGAAGGGACACACACACAAGATCATCTATTCTCTGCTTGCAATGGCAGTTCTGAGATTAACTTACAAACTCACAGGCTTTCACAACTCATGATTCAACTGAGTAAACTGGTGGTTTCCTATTATGCAAATACATTAAGTGTTCTATTCTGGGAACATAAAACAATAGATTGGGGCATCTGAAGAAGCCTTATTCCTCTGCTGCCATTATTACACCATTACACTTAAATACCATATATTTTACTGTAAGAATCCAAGGGAACAAGAGGTTTACTGCTAGAACTATAACTATGGAGTAGCAATCTTTTCACTGTGTTTCAGTATCCACTTTGAGAAGGTTTCTAGGGGACGTTAAGGTCATAAACTTTCTAACTTCTCTTGCAGCACAGACAGCTTACTGAGAAAGGACTGCAATAATGACACTGTAACACAGGCATCATCCAGCCCACCATTTTTTTAAAACACCACCTTATGATTTTGATAAAAATATTTTAATCATTGCACTTAGTGATTTATAATCTTCACCATGCATAAAATACAAAACTCAAAGAGCTGTGGACAGTGTACTTGTGATTGTCTCAATAGCTTAAGGCTGAAATATCATCTCTCACTCGACTCAAGGTGGAAAAATGCTCATCTTTTAATCAGTCCTTACAAAATGAGTTTTCCTTTCCATTTTATCTTAGAAAATGAATTAGAGTTTCAGAAAGGAGGAGCTAAGATTACAGAATTTTTTCCCTTCCTTGTGATGCCAAACCCTCTGACCTGTTTCTCTATCAGTGAAGGGTAGTTTTTCTTCAAGCTTTAGCATTTCTGGAGGAATAAAGCTGTTATAACAAGCCAGAGCAGTAATTTAACAGAAAGTGCCAAAATCACCACAACTGCCATATCCTAATAAATAATGTTGCAGATACACATCTTTGGATTGCATTTTAATGAGAAACCTCAAATCCTCCTGCTTTTTAATAGAGGAGTTCCATATATGGAACTTCTCCCTGGAAACATACAACCTTAGAATTTATTTTACAGGAGACAGGACAAGAAAAATCTGAGATCCCCAGATGACACCAGCTTCCCTGCAGCCAGGTATCATATCTGCCACTCTGTGTTGTCTGGGGAGGTCAGCACCTGCCCTCCCCCAGCCTTGCATACTGGGATTTCTCTTCCCCAAGCAGGCAGCTGTATCTGTAACACTGTCAAATATCAACAAGAAGTCATCTTACTTCCTATGCAGAGATCATCAGTTTAACACCCAGTGTAAAGAGAAAAATGAGTTTGTCAGCAGGCATCCATTGCATGTGGAGCCATTTTGTCCTTATCAGAGAAAACAAGTCCTAGCAGTCTCCTGAGGAGAGCGTGGCAGCGAGCCAGAGACGGCAGATTATCAGCATCACTTCTGAAATGGTCTGGCAGAGCTTTTTATAATGTTTGTCATGCTGCATGTTCAGGATTAATTGTTGCCAAGAGATTATCATCTTCATCCAAATTAAAGACATTAAATTAATACCAGGGAAGTTTCAAGTTCACTGAAAGGTAAAAGGGGATTTGTTATAAACACTCACAACTTGCTTTAAGATTTCACAAAATTCAGGAAGGTATATTCAGCTCCTGTGTAATCCAGAGCAGGAAAATAAAGGCAAAAAGCAAAGATGTGCTTTGCATCAAGATTTATCAGAAATCCTTCAGTGGTTCAAACAGAGTAACAACAGCAATACCACTCCAGCTGCCACCAGAAAGACCAAAACTTCATCAGTGTGCAGGCACGTTTTAGTTTCCAACTAAATGCTTCAATAAAGCCTTTCCTTTTACATGTAGTACTTCACTGAACTACACTTTTGGTGCTGAAAGGCTCTGTCTAAAAGCAAAACAAGATATTCAGAATATATCTGTATTTAAATCACAACTGGAAAAAATTAAAACACTGAGCTATCAGCTTTTAAGAACTGCATTTATCAGAATTTCAAACAAATTTTCATGTTACAGCCAAGTAATTTTCATCTAGCAAATTAACAATGTTAGATCAGTGCAATGCTGTATTTCATGCTTTCAGATCACAATGGCAAAAGAAAATTAGCAAAGAAGATGCTTTAGCAGTTTACTAACCTCAATCCACAGGTCTTTTTCTTCTTTGCTTAATATAATTAGTTGCTGGCTAGGGATGGGAGAAGAGGAATAGATGATAAATGCAATTTAATTAAGTAGAAATTTAATTAAATAGGATTTCCCACTAAACTGTCTTCACAAAAGATAATTGTCATTGCCTTAAATCCAAGAAAACATTAATTCTAAATGTTTTCATTTGTTGCCCCATTGAAAAATGAATTTTGATGTCTCTGATGCATGAAGTTTACAAGTGAGAACGTGTATGTCCCAAAATAATTGGTGTTGAACAAAATGTTGTCATACAAAGAGTTAAAAGTGATAATAGATGTGAAATCATGATCAATGCCAAGAGATGACAGATAGATCTCAGTGGCTGTCAGCTCCTTGACAGAGCCAAACTGCTGAAAGCCAAACCATTAAGCCAGGTCTCTTTTCCTAGGGGAAAACAAAAAGTATATCCCGAGATGGCCAAATGATTTTAACTGTTTTACTGCGAATGGGGTACCCCTCAGCTGATTGAAAAGCCAAGCAGAAAGCTGTGGAACACATCTAATTAATTCAAATTTGAGCATCTTTACAAAAAGTTGTTAAATTCACCTCTTGAACTATGAAGATTGTACCTGGATGGGCAGAAAAAGCAAAGCTGAGAAGTCATGAGAAATGTGCTCTGAAGGCAGCTGGCAACAGGGATTGGAGACAGATGCACATGAGCACCCAGCACTCCCCCATTTCACTGCCATTTGACAAAGAAAGGTGAAGAACCTAAGGCTACACACAACCTTTGCTGCAGCAATGCCTTTGTGCTGTTAATTTTGTTTCATAAAGCCATCATCCATTCCTGAGCATCTGTCTGTAACACCTACAAATACTCATGTCTGCAAGAGATTCAGTGGTTCAAAACTTAAAGTCTTAAGAACTTTTTGATATCTCAGTTGAATGGGAATCTCCAGAGAAAAAAAACCTGATACCTCTTGGGCAGGTACACCTACTGTGTGTCAGTGGCATTTTTTTTGTTTTGAGGGGCTACTCTGCATCAATACAGAGAATAAAGCTCTGTTGCATAAACTGACAATTTTTTTTTTTTTAATCTTCAAGACTATGATCTGAAACTCCAAAGACAAGGAAGATAGAGAAGCTAGAACATTACAGTCAAAAAGGCCCTTCTAAAGTGATTTGGAAACCAACATTAACATTTCAAATCCTGGTTTGTTAAACATATGCAGACAAAATAATTCCAAGTACCTCCAGCTAGAGTTGCCTCAATTACTGTCTTTGAATTTAAAGCAAAGCAGTCTCACATTATATAGTTTTCACACAACTGAGAAATTTGGAAAACTACAATTAGTTGCTGACAGGTCAGAGCTGCCACAGTGCTTTCCTTGTGGCCACTCAGAGCCTGCTTTCCTCCAACTGAACTGCTCCTGATTTTTTAACTCCCTGTTGCAGCCATCTTGTGTATTTCCCACTAGAAAAAAGATTCTGACAATCCAGGACATTTTTAGGTCCCTTGGTGCACGGAAACATGGCAAGGAACTGAGTACATACAGTTTTTGTGGATGGGAGGTGGGCTGTGAGGTGCCATCTGAGCCAAAGCCAGACCTGTGGTCCCAGGTGCTTAGGAGGGTCCTGTAACTGGGTCCACAGAGATGTCTCTTCTGGGGCTTGTGCTGCAAAGCCACACCTGGAAAACAGAAATTTGAAAATTTCCCATTTGAAGGTTTTAAGAGACTTCCTGATATCACAGTCCCCAGGAGCTGCACTCACTGCATCACAAGCTCTGTGCTGTATTTACAAGCAGTAACAACACAGCCAGTGCCTGTGAAGACAGATCAAAAAAAAACCCAGCATTGATTTCCAAATGTGAAATTATTCTGGTAAAGCAGTTCAAGTCCTTTTAATATACTAAAAATGTCCATTCGGGTTGGAAAGAGAAAAAAAAAAAACATAATGGAAACACTACTACTTTTTAGAGAATATAACTCCCCATGAGAGAGTGTTAAATGCAAACAAACCTCAGTAAACAATAAGACTGTATAAAAATGCAGTTTAATCTAAATTTTCCCGGAGCTAAATGCTCCGTCTCACCACATACCACAAAAGGGAATAAGGAACAGAACGAAGAGAAGAAGACTTGAAGACTTGCTCACAGGGAGAGAAAATATTTTAAGAAGTCATTAAAGCAACAACCTTCCCAAAGAGAATAAATCTGCAAAGCAGCAGCCAAACAAGCTGCCCAATCTATTTTATCAAAGAGCTGGGCTTTTTTCCTATTACTTGACAAACAACTGGCATCCAGGCTGCCAATTATTTAACCATGGTGAGACTTTTAACTCCATTTAGGGGGGGAAAATATAGCTGCTGTAAATTCAATGCTGCACAACAATCTACAACAGCTGTCCATGAAATTTACTTTAAGGCCTTTTTTATCTCTCCTAGTACTATTTCCTCAATTGGGGCTGAGGAAATGGTGCCTCTCTGGTACTGGTTAAAAGTTATTTTTGTCCTAGTAAAAACACTACAAATAACTTTGAAATAATTAGGGAAATGGTGGATAACATCATTCTACATGACCATTTAGATGGCTCTGTTTCATCACAACTTATGTGCACAATGAAATTTCTCTGCATCAGACACAGCATTTTATAGTGTTTGTGTGAGTGTAAACTCTGCTAATTACTGACCAAAAATTGAAAAGCAACCTGATCAGTTACAGTTCCCAATGGCTTAAATACTGTGCTTGCACTCCAAGTGAGCAAGTGCCATGCCAGGGACCATTCTGACCATCATGTTGCTTAAAGTTTAGATGATATCAATGCTGTTTCTCCTCTTGCTTTGAACAAGATTTTTGCGTTGGAGTTGTTAATCTGTGTCAGTCTGTGGAGATAATTTGACAGCTGCTCTATGAGGAAGTGTGAACTTTACATCAATTTCTCTAATCTGTCTCCAACCTCCACCTACTCTTTATGAAATTTGAGAAAATCAGGACCATGAGTCACTAAACCCACAATCTTTCTGATTATAGATCACAGACTTTTTCAGGGATCAGTAAAAGTCCTGCTCCCGTTCTTTATGGAATTAAGTAACTGCCAGTAAGGGCACCTTTGAATAGAACCAACTTTACAAGAACTCTCATTGTAAAGCAGGCTTTGGGTAAAAATGCACACTTTTTTTCTACTCAATTTAAGAACATTTAAATCAAAAAAATTAAATAGTCTCAGTGTACAAGAAAGAATGCATAATAAACCAATTTTAGGGAGGCTATAAGCTTTCTGAAAAAAGTTAATAGGTCTATGTCAGTAAAACAATTAGTAAATATCTTTTTCAACTGTATGAAAGATGCTAAACCAGAAAAATGCTGCATTTCTGTACAGGATGCCATAAATGACCAAAAATATCCTGTTTTCTGTATCTAGTAGAGAGAACAAGGTGCATTAAGACAATGGGGCTACTGACCATTTGTTATTGACTTAAAAGGGTGAACTCCTCACATGGAGGCTCAGAGATCTTTCTAAATCATGGACAGAAAATCACACCCCTTGTTCAAAAACTGTCAATTACTAACATCCAAGTAAACAAGCATTCTTCTGAGATCATCCTGTGCATGAAGGAAGATAAATAAACAGAATTTCTCAGCTTAAGGTGGTCAGCCAGGCTAGACACTTCTCAAATTAAAAACCAGAAGGTACTAAACAAAAAGCAAATTAATTTGCAACAAAACCCAGCTGCAAACAATTAAGGACTCCACAAAAACTCTAGCTAATGAAAGATGTTTCCTTCTTTATTATTGTGTAATACTTTTCACAGAAACATAGTATTTACAAATATACACATATAGACTGCTGATCATAAAATGTTACTGAAGAATTAGTCAAAAAAATCAATTTACAAAAACCAAAAACTTTCCAAAGGTATTCTGGCTGAAAAAATTTAATGAAATTTCAAGGAGATGCTTCTGTACAGAAAGATAGGTTTTAGCTCCTTGAGTTCTGGTAAATTAGGCGAGTTGTGAACCAAGTGAGCCAAGCTCAGCTGTACAGTTGAGATGAGGCAGTTTTTTTTTTCAATTGTTCTTTTCACACAATTTCTCGATGGTCAGTTCAACAGGTCTCAGGAGGCACTGGTTTGGATGTTTTTGGAAGCTGCAAGCATTGCTCTCACTTTGGCCATAAGATCCTGTAGAAAATAAAAGGAAAATGATGAGATGTGTCTGAGCTTTGAACAGAGCTAAAACATAACAGCAAAACCTGCATGAAAGAGTCAGCTTGTATTCCAGTCACACTCGATGCTTGGATTCATGATCATCAAATGTTTAGTCCCCAGGCTAAATGAGTCAAATAATTTGGAGAAAGTTCCTATGACAGCAACTGAAGTCTGGTTTTACTACAATGCTACCAAGTGCTCTGCATAAATATTTTGAGCAGTTTCTATACAAAAAAGCACAGAAATCACATCAACTGAAATGGAAAGAAACTATGGCCATATCTTCAAAAAAATCCTGTAATGAACACACAATTACTAACCACTGGAGGTTTAAAATAGAAAAAAAAGAAAAAGAGAAAAAGAGAGATGGTAAGAAGAGAATGTAACAATTACTCTAAAACAAAGGGTTTTTTTGCTTGCTTTTTAAATCTGAATCAAAAATTTACACAGCAGAGGCATTTCCTCATATGACAGAGTGACTGTGAAGCCAAACAGTGACTCTCAGTCTTGTCTGAGCATCCATTGGAACAGTGCTACAAAAGGAAATGAAATTTCATGTAAACAGCATTGAATAACTGGGTTGCAAAAAATGATCACAGAATAAAGAGTGTGTATCAGTACTGAATCAGTTACTTAGAACATTTATTCATAAATGCAATATAAATAAATTCCTTAGTTCTTTTAAAGCATTTTGCATCTGAAGTTCTTGAAACACTCCAGAGGGGAATCCAGCATCATTATTCCTTCTGTTTTACTGATGGAAGGATCTGGATGAGAAAAGATACTGACTTGGTTAGGGTCAGCCAGCACACTGGCAGCATAACAATCTAATAATTAGATAAATTACATTTTTTGAGCCCTTAATGATAAAGAGATGCTAAAGCAATCTATGTTACATAATGCATAAACCAATCCTCTCTGCCTGAAGGGTATAGGTTTTTAAAGGGTGGGATGTTTACTCTCCTTTGAAGACCATGCTGTAGTTCCTATCTCCTTTCTCATACCAGGAATCCCCTTGCATTTGTTTGGTAGCCTAAGAAGTGCTATGGCACATTAGCACTCCTTTTTCTTTTTCTGCTGCCTATACTTGCTATTTTTCCTGAATAGCTTGTTTAGGGTTTCTCATAAAAAATGGATCAAATGCTGTATGTAAGGTACCAGATCACCAGCATTAATTCCCAAATACCACTATTTCCCTAGCAGAAGTAAATTTATTTCTTGAAAGAATAACCTATCAACTGAAAAAACATCAGAATATAAAAAGCAACCCTGATTTTCTACTGTAAATTTTTCAAAGCACAGTTAAGACCGTTCTTCCTTTAAAGTTGGCATATTCAATTGAAAAAGGTTAAATATTTCTTTCTTCCAGGAAACTTGTTAAGCTCTACATGGTAAGATGGGCTGTTGGTAAGGGGGGTATTGCAGGATAATGTGGACTTTCACACTTTAACAGTTGATACACTGCAGCATAATTAATTTAGCTTGGTCTTTAGAGGCTTGATTAAACTTGAAAGGACAGCAGTTAGAGAGCAACAAAATTGTTGTTCCCATAAGCAAACAGATTAAGAATGACAATGAACATGTCTCTACATCACACGCAAAGCTGAGAATTGCACAAGGTACAAAGAGAAGAAAACAATATGCTGGACATAATTAGGTAACATACTTTAAATTTGTCTATTTGTACCTGAGTGATTTTACTCTGCACTGAAGACACAATTGCTGAAGAGATTTGGCCATCTTTTTCCTGAGAAACTCCCCTAAAAAATAAAATAAGAAATTTACAGGAAAAGTTTTAAAAATGCCTTTCACTCATCATCTTGATTTGGGTTTTATTGTACATGTCTCACATGTCAGTCAACTATTCTCTCAGTCAATTAAAATCTGTAAGCCAGAGTCAGAAGAATCACTTGTACAACTGCTCAGACAAATCTGAACAGCAGCCTGGCAATTTTTTAGAAGACTGCTCTATATTCTGTAGAAATAATTTAATTATGAATCTTGACACATGTTACAATTCAAACCACTCTATTAAAGTTCTACTTCAAAGAGTTATCCCATTTAGTGAAAGCTTCCAATTTCTAACTTAGAAATAGGTTGCAGAATTTTCTGCACCAGTTTTCCCGTAAGAGTAGGTCGAGATGTTCACTCCAGCGAGCAACAGAGATGCAACACCTTCAGCAGACTGGTGCAGCCAGTGCTGTGCTCCCGGTGCCTTGTGCTTGTGCTGAGCACACACAGCCCACAGGTCGGGTCACAGAGCCCCTCACAGCCAGGGAACTGCTGCACTGCAGGGTTCAGGAGCAGAGCACGGTACCTGGAGCGTTCCTGGCTGGATTCCCTGCTCTCCACAGGAGAGACACTGGTTGAATGTACAGAATTTTTGTGTGTGGATGGTTTGCCTGGTGACATGGATGGTGAGGGAGACCTGGCTCTGGATTTAGTACGTGATCTAGACCGCCTCTTCTTCTTCTTTTCATGGGGACTTCTGCAAGAAGAAAATATTTTATTGAAGGACATTGAAAGCAACGTTACACTCACTCACCAGAAGCTACTTTTCACACTTCTTATGTAGCTTATGTAGCCCTCTTCCACAGGATATTGCATTCAGCAAGCATTAGTTTTACCCCAACACTGCACTTCTGTGGTTGTACAAAATACTTTCTCAGAAGCTCTTTTTAACACCTTACATTAGGCAATTACTGGCCCCTGAGGTTCTCACTTGGAATGCTGCTTCATGGGTGCACAGGAATTACTGGCCAGTGTTTGACAGTTTGAAGGATTACAACAAAAAGCCTTTCATTGGAGATTTGCAGAATAACTTCGCTAGAGGGAAGTCCCTTCCCGAACATCAGACACTTAGAATGCAATCAGAAATGTAAGAGTTTATATCCCTTACAATTTTCCTAGCTCATAAATAAACAAAACATGAAATCACAGCCATGTAAAACAACTACAAGGCAAATCCAAAGGTTTGATTGGTTTTTAAAAGAAAAAAAACCCTTTCCTTGTCATCCAACCTGCATGGCAACAAACCACAGGCTCAAAATTCTAAATGAGCTGTTATACTGCACTCAAACCAACCTGGACCCAGCAGTGTGCCTAAAGTACAAACTGTCTGCAACCTGGAAATTAGATCCACAAACATCTGTCACTATGAAAGCTGAAAAAAAGGACTTATGGCTACCTGATGTGTTCATTACTGACAGAAGGGAACAGAGATAGTCACCTTACAAGCAATATTAAGCTCAAAGAGAATTCAATTAGTAATATATTAGAGATGGAACTATCAAAACTTTTTCCCTGGTTATGAACTTATGTCTATATGATTTACATACCAGTATTGATATTACTATAATTAGAATAACTGCAGTAATGCCTTAATAAGTTAGGTAATACCTCATTGTAGCCATCTCTCTCTAGTATGCACTGTTGGAAGTCTATTCAGAAGAATGTTGTTGAAGCTTCTAGAACATCTTAAAACACTGTAAAACCTTAAGCCATCTATTAAACATCACTTGATTCATTCCTTTACTTCGATTTTTCATGGGCATTTTCTACTTTAAAGGTGCTATGCTATAACATGTTGAATTCCCATATAAATATTGTACGCCTCAGATGTTTAGAATTCACTATATAATTTTACATAGAATGTAACATTCAAGACTTAAAATTGCAAAATCTTACACCTTTCTTGCATAAATAATGATTAAGGGGCAGACAAAAACCTCACAGCCTCTAACATTTTCATCACTATACAAACCCATCAGCTACAAAGTCAGTTTCTTGCCTAGCTGCTCTGTACTTTAATTGCTTGGTTTCTTAAAACATCATCATGTAAGCAAGCTGTGAACAGATTTCATATTTAACTCTTGAAAATCTTGGCAAACATTTGTCATGCAAGAAGAGTATTTTACAGGAAGATTTTTCAGTGTTTTTTATCTCAGACTATGATGAGGAAATGTAACAGCTGAATGATGAAGAATCTGTTCCATAATTGAATGTGGAAACTGCTCCATCACATTTTTACTTGAAAATTTAACATATCAGGGCTGAAACAGTTTTTTATTTAATTTCTGCAATCAGAAAGTAGAGATGCAAAATATCCTTATATATGTTTAACTGCAATACTCTTTCTTCAGTCTCCATTTTCTGCACTTATGCCATATTTCATTGTGTCACGTTCTGGTTTCCTCTTTGAGGCCTAACAAAAGGTTACAATGTTGACCTACATAAGCAATATTATTCACAGAGGAACCTAGTTTGTTTTACAACTGCCATTATAATTTACAGCTTGGAGTGGCACAACTCTAAAATTAATTTATAGTTTAAACTGCTGAATGGCCAAGCAGCAGACACACCAGCACAGCATTAAAAACAGCACTGGGCTGTGAAAAAAAAAATTCTTACGTGTGTTTACAGGAAAACAAACATTTTAATCTTCCGTATCTTTTCTGCTTAACCAAACTTGCATGCTGAATTCCACAGGAGCCTCTATTATCTTCATTTGATGAATGTTAAAAACTAAATCAGTTGAAGTATACTTAGGAAGTTCTCAATTATACCTACCACAGATCAATTAATTAGAGGCTGTCAAGAGATGGAAAGTTGTCTTAAGAAACAATAGAATAATTTCAATAAAGCTGAAAGGTGTAAAAATCTTATTCCACAAGAGATATGGAGAAAGAAGTTAAAGACTAAATGACATTTTGATTATAATAGTTTAAGAGAGACTATATGCAGGGTGCTCTCAAAAAAGACACCTCAATTCACACTTCACATTCCAGTCAGTCAGTAAAATAACTGCAAAATAACTGTTTGCTAAATTGGAGTTGCCCTTATTTATGCTGATATGATGTGATACCAAGAAAGTTGACATCAGAGTTGCACTATGAGCTGTGCAGAGATCATACAGCCTGCACATGACCCAACAAGAGGGAAATACGAAACTCCAAGGGAGATCTGAACTCTCATGGCCAGCAGACAGCACTGTGTTAAGATTCCGCAGTTTGATCGTACAGCTGGTGTTCAAACATGCAAGAAAGGGCAAGAACAACACGAGCTTCCGTTACTATTATTTTTCTCTACTGAAGTATTTCTCTATCAAAATGAATCCCCAGAGCATGCAAAGGTGAAGTTCCAGCTAAGGAGCCTAGGAGCCATGAGGCACTGGCTGCCTGGTGCCCCGTGCAGGCCAGCAGCACTCACTTGGAGCGGGGCCGTTTCCTGCTGTTGCCAGGGCTGTTGCTGATGCGATAGGCCGTGGGGACGCTCCTCTCCTCCCGCCGCCGCTCCGGGCTGTGCGCCCTCCGCCGCGGCGACCTCGAGCGGGACCTGAGCACGCAAACAACAGTCACAAGTTCGCTTTGTGGTAGTTCAATACTTTCATTTCAGTACAATTGTGCTGTCACCAAATGCAAATACACCATCTTTCAAATTCCTATTTCATACCGATGTGGTGCATTTGGGCTCCAAGACTTGTCAGCTGTGTAAAAATTTCTTGCCTATCCAAGACATTTAACATGAAATTATCCATTGCTTTTCACTCCCAACAAGGGGCTAAAAAAAAGGAATTATTTTTTTGGTATTGTCTGCTAATGACAACTTCTGTATTAGGCAAAGTTTTCTTTTAGTCCAGCCACCTTTTGTGGCAACATAGTTTACTAACATTGGTATGCAGAAATCCAATTTGGCTCAAAGCCTAGGATTGGCAGGCACGACCTTGTCTTTCCAAATTAGTGGTGTGTTTTTAGAACTGCTGCCTCACAGAGATAAATACATGTATTTGTTTGCAGTGCACATCTAACACTGACAAGTCCAGGAAAAGTCCCTGACACTGCAGAATAATCCTCACACAGCCAATAGTTTCACCTGTGCAAGTGACCAACAACCCATTATCAGTGTTGTTTGGCACTAGCATTTTGACTTATTTTTCCTAGAAAAGTGAGAAAGAGATGAAGAAGGAAAAATAGAAAGCATGCCCAGTTAAGATCAGAGATCTGCAGACTCACACAAAATAGATAATATACACACACACAAAATCCTGAGTCATTTCTGTTACACCTACAACAGAAGAGAACAACTGAAAAGAAGCGACCACAATGGCAGGTAACTGTTGCAAATTAACTGCTTTGACAATTAAAAATCTGATCTTTACCAGGCCATTCAGAAGGATTAAAAAAAAAGAAAAAAAACCCAGCAGATTAGAAAATTTGGGGTCAGTCAGACACCTTGACATTTTACCAGGATTTCCCTCAAAAGAGCTCCAGTAGTCAAATCTTTTCATTGCCCAAGCTGCCTGATAATTTTTCCGCTCTGCTGCTGCTGCCACTGATGAGCTGCTCAGACTCGGCTCCATGCTCAGTGTCGCTGTGGATGCTGTGAGTCTGTGATATGGAGGCACACACTTCACATTCAGAATAAAATGTCCTAGTTTTGGTATTAACTAGAATCCTGAAAAGGCTCAGTCCCTTAACCAAAAGCTGAAGCTTAGTGAAACATGCCTATATGGACCAGCCTAAAAAAGTCCAAACAATCAGAAAGAAAAAGACATTAGCTTCATTTTTATGAACTGACATTTGTGGTTCTACAGCATTCTTCCAATCACCAAATATTAGGAACTTTGGCCATTTGCTTCAAACAATTAAAAACCAGCTTATCAGTTTTACTGCAATATATCAATTATTACTTTCATTAGACTGTAATTGCAGAAGGCATTTTATTCCTTTATCACTTATGCTTAGAATGGTCCCAAAAGTTCAAAGGGTTATGAAGCTTGGCATGCCTCATTACAAAATAGGAATTAAAATTATGTGAATAGATACTGCCTCAGCAATAAGAAAACCAGTTTGAGAGGAGGAAAAACACCCCCAAACAATCTTTTTTAACCAAGAATGGCTACTTCCAAGTCTCTTCCTAATACTGAGGTAAAAAGTCTCACAAAAACTCCCACACAGGTGTACTCTATCCAAACTTACTGCAAAGTACCCTGTTAATAAAGTAGATCACTACTAATTACTGCTAATAGTTCACTAACTGGATACATTATGTGCCTTAGTACTACTCTATTACTAAACAGTAAAAAGTAAAACAGCAATATTGAAGGGAAGTCTAAGTCCAAAGGAACACGCACATTTCCCCCAACCAAATCACAACATCCTTTGGTGTGTAACAAGAGCCTCAGTGTCCCTTCCTCTCCTCTCACACACAAAGCAGCAGGTTTATCTGCTGGGAGGAACCAGAGATTGAGGTGAACACGGCTGTTCTTTACCCTGACTGCCAGCCTGCTGGGAAAGCCCTTGTGAGCTGGGAGAGCCCTGCCCAGCCCAGGTCAGCTCAGACCCAACTCCTTAATGGTGCTTTGAAGCCAATTAGAAATAAAGACACCGATGCAGCACTCACTGCATTTGACTGTAAGATACCAAAGAGTTTGTTTTCCAAGAGAGATTTAACAAATGTGCCCCATCTTTGATATCAAGTACTAATTTATAATAACTAATTATCTCTTTGGGACTGACAGGCCTGTGCTACAGTACCTTACAGAACTTTGGGACACAGTTTACTGTTTACATGACTTGTTTAATCTGTCGTGTTGGTCTAGAATTAAAATTGTATGATACCAGGAGGTTTATAGGACTAATTTTGTTCCAGAAGATAACATGCATTTATACAGAGAATTGCTGTTAGCACACTACATGCCACAATTAAGCCATGTATTTGACTTCTTCATGTAACTACAATTTTTTAAACTTGTTTCTGTAAAATAGGTTGGGTTGTTAGCCAGAGAAATGAATAGCCAAAACATGCTTTGAATGAACTTCCATGCTATTGGAACAGAATTTTTCAGCTTTAATACTGCTGAAGATGCATAAGAAAACACAAAAAATGTAACAGTATAAAAACTGTATCTTACCACTTCTTAAACACAGCAGAGCCTCTAAACCTCTAACAATGCAAACATAAATGCTAAGCAAGTGATATAAAATGGTACACAGGGAAATGTACTGCAAAGTTCATCTGCAGGATTTCTAAGCACAATATGCATCTTGGAAAAAAAGGATTAAGATGACAAACCAAAAAGGAAGAGCTTGCAAAGTATCCTGAACATCCCTTGAACAAAGAGCAAACAACGTTACTGCAAATTTCAATGTTTACCTTGATTTCCCACATCTTATTCCCTATTAACTTGTCACAATAAGTTATATGGTGAAGGTGATTTTTAATGTTACTTTTCGAACAGATTAAAATAAGGCAACAATACACCATTAGACCGAGACATAAAAATAGAGCACAGTTACTCAAAATGGGGCTGTTCCAAAGTAATTTAGCACCAATGTCCATACAGTAACAACTGCCTCTAAGTGCCATCCACTTAATACAAGATGAATCCATTAACATCCACAAACAGTTTACACTTTATTCCAGGAGAGCATGGCTCTTTACATAACTTCATTCAGCTGGAAGCTGTATTCTCCAGTGCTTTGGGAAGCTAGGAAAAAGCAGTGTTCTAGGTGAAGCTGAAGGATACTGTTCTAAGGAAAATTGATGAGCAAAGGGTTGTGAAATGTGCCAAGCTTTGCATGAGGCAACACAATGCACTGCTATAATTTGATCTCAAACACTAAAAATACAAACAAACAAAAAAAAGAGAAAGAAGAAACTAATAATATCTTCCAGCTAGGAAACATTTGCCTTTTTCTGGCAATTACTAAGACATGGCACTACTTTTTGCCTAAACATTGGAGAATCAGTCTCTGACAGGGTTATGAATCAGCCTCTCGCTCTTAATTATTCTACAAATTTTCTGTTTCAGGAGCAAGAACTTTAACTGGAAATACAGTATGTTAAGGCATAGCTCTCCCTGAAGCCACTAAAGACATATCTCAGTATACAGCAAACTGAACTTGCAAATTCTCATTAATCTTGTTACTGCCTATGTAAACTCTTGCAACATGCAGGATTCTCTTTACCCTATTGAGTAGCACACCCAGGTTCTGCTAAGGTGATTCTTTGTCCTTTTCATGGTAGCACAGAAGATGCTTTAATTTTCTTTTAGCATTACTCTGATGTTTCTCCTGAGTTTTACCATGTACCAGTAAAATTGTGGATAAATACATGCAGCATAGCTTGGGTGAAGTGACATGGTTGGTTCAAGTGAAAATATGTCTTGACAGGGAGTGGAAAAGTTGAGTGATTCACCTGAGGAGGCTTTTCCCCAATATCCTTAACTCTGAGAAGACCTGCAGTCACTTCTTAAACAAGGAAAGCTTCATTCAGCATCATTCCCTTTAAATGCTGGTAAGCACAGAAAAGGAATGGAACACAATATTTTGGAATGTGCCAGCATGTCATGACAACTTATTGTCAAAAGTGGTCAAAGAAGCAGCACGTCAGACTGATTGTTTCAGTCCAAGTTAAGCTCATTTAACTCCTGGCACCTCCGAGAAGAGATTTCTGCAGCTAAGCACGGTTCTTAAACTCAAAAATCGAGTATTTACCAAAAAGTTGTAACATATTAACACTTACTCCTGTTAGTGTAGTTAAGACACTTTGTTAAACAAACAGGAAAAACACAAGAAAAAGACAAGTTTTGGCACACTGCCATTAGAGACTGGAAGTTGTTTTTCAGGAAAGAGCATGTGCCATAGGCAGGGACAAAAAGAGGAAGCAGTGTATGACTTCCCATACATCACATACATACACAACCATGGCAGGATTTATATGCACAGTTTTCTTGAGCTACAAGTTACTTACACACTGCTCTGTAGCCTGATCCACAGAATGTACTCTCAAAGCCCTTCCTAAGTAATTGCTCTGCGGCAGGACATTCAGATATGACAAATTTTACAGACAGCAAACTTTAAAGGTGTCTAGACCCAAATATCTTTGATGGAATTAACAGTGTCAATGTAACACAGTATACATAATTTTACAGCTGGATAATTAGCACAATCTATTTAATCTCATTAATGATTAAATACAGAGTTAACAGCACTGGGCTACATTCTTCCGTGGTCTCTCTCTCTTTCAACTGTGTTTTCACCCTTCCTGGATTCCTATCATATCTCTCCTGTCATTCATCCATCATATTTTTTCACATGCCACCCAATTGTTTTGTTTTCTTCTGAGCTTTGCTGCTCAACCACCCACTTCTCTGCCTCTATTTCTTATCTTAATATTGTCTAGTTACTTCACTCCAGCAACAGTCACAAATTTATTAGCAAGTTCTCTTCCTGCTGTCATCACATTCCTACATATTATCACCAGGTATTTCACAGAGCATCATAAAAAAGCATTTACTAGTAAAAGTTTTGCACTATGTAATTAGAAATTAATGATTCATTATTTCACTAATATGATTTTCAAAAGACCTGCCACATTTGATGGTATTTATTTCCTGTCTTCAAGGTGACTGTAACCTTTGCAATGGGTATAAAAACATCTATGTAACGGAAGAAGTGCAAAGATCTTTTATGTATTAATCCACACAGAACTGTAAAGAATATGTTTGGCTTCCAAACCCACCTTGAATGCCTGACAGTCCTATAGGCAGTGGGAAGTGAGTGCTTTGCTTTTGAATGTGATCTAGACCTGGACTTGGACGATGAATGATACTTGAATGGCGATCGAGATCTTGACCGAGATCTTTTCTTGTGTTTTTTCCTTTTCTTTTCCTTTTCTTCATCCCTGGGAGGATCTCTGCTTCTGCTTGAAGGCCTTTCTGCTTGTTTAACTTCTAAGGTGGGTAAAGTTCTGACTGCAGTCACAGGACATGGTATGCTATTGACACTCTGAAATCAAAGATAAACAAAGAACAGTGTTCAGATTCCAAAGTTAGTTGGGATTATGTAAAGTGAGCAGAAGTAAGGCTGACACCTTCAAAAATATACACCCAGCAGAATTTAATGGAGGCCTGTACAGCTCCCCAAAGATACATATCCAAGTTGGTATATGCATGCTAAAACTGTCAGATTAACTAGGACATGGTTCTTAAGTTTACATCTCTAGTTTTTAGAAGAAATATGTTCGAAAAAATGGGTACCATCATGTATCTTTTAGTCTATTTATACATTTTACTTAAAAAAGGATAAACCTGGAAACACAATCAGGAATTCCTGACATTCAAAGCTAAGTTTTAGTGTCACTTTCCTCCCTGAACTGTGCTGTTTAGATGACAACCTCAAGGAAAACAGCAAAATGAACCAATACTGATACAAATTATGTCTGAACTTTGCAAAATAGATGTTATAAATGTAAAGGATGGGGAAAGTCACAAAATTTATTAATCTCAAAGACAGAATAGGTCCATGCACAGTTAGTGCTCAGTGGATAATTCCAGCTGCAGGAAGCTAAGCAAAACCATACCAAGACATCTTCAAATTATCAGCTTGAACCCCAGAGAATTCTGCTCAATGCCTTGTTTAGAACAATTCAAGTCAGGCACTATAGATTTGCTCCTCATTTCAAAGCCTGTCATTCCCCCAGCTGCCATTTCAAGGCAACTGGAGAAATCAGTTTCCCTGTCATAATTTCTGCTCCACCTGGTCTGACACTTTCACTGTTTGATACAAGGATACTTAACATGACTGGAATAAAAAGTAATACATTAAAACCTGAAATAACCAAATTAGAAACAGGTGATATTTTCCTTTCTTTTTACCCTTCTCCTACCATAATACACAAAGGCAGTAACTGTCCACATCTGAATAATCAAAAAGCCAGTTCTGCTTCAAGTTAGAGAGATATGACACTTTTTTGTGCTTCAACTGGTAACTGCTATCACAATATGTACAAAACCAGCAATAAAGCAGTACTAAAATACCTTGCTTCAATGGTTATAAACATTTTAGAGCATGATCATTTGAGTGACTGGTTTACCAGAGGCCCATTTCCAATTTCACAAAATCCATGTGTAACTGCAGACACCTCATCTCCAGTTTCCTAAGAGGCCACCAGAGCTGACTTTTGCTCCTTTGACAATGTTATTCATCTCTTTATACAGTACCTGAGCCTTTTCTTTGAACACTACTGAATATGTAATAGCCCAGTCGGCCTTGAAGTAGACATCTCTAATAGCTTGAAATAAAATAGCTGCAGGCAAAGTAGAGTTAAGAGGAAAACAAGAGAGGGGAGAAAAACCCAATGGTTTTCAGTGCTCAAGTTCATTTGGCCACATAAAACACAAGCTCTCCTACCACTGCCAAGAAAGAAGTTAACAAATGCGTGACACATTTACTTTTAGCTCACATGTAGAGATTCTCTCAGCCACCTGAGCAAAGAACCCCATAACGTTAAGCCCAGCTAGGTATCCACCAAAAGCATCCACTGCTGACACCATGGGCTCTCCCTGACTTTGAGGAACCTGATACAAAGGAGTGACAGCACTGTCCAGATTTTTGGGAGGCAAAGCTGCAGGCTGGCTGTGGATTCAAACCCCACTGCTTCAGGCTACTGATGAATCACGTCTGGAAAGCTGTACAGAAGCAACTTTAGCTGCCCCTGGATGAATATGCAAATTTGGCACTGAAACACAACAAATAACACACAGGGAGAAGCCACCCACCCATGCACAACTGCACCCAGGAGCTCTGGTGACAATTGTCAGGTCCGTATGAACAAATGGAACACTTCCCTCAACTCTGGCTGCCTTCAAGAAAACGAGCACCAGCAAAATGGCCTGATTCACCACCAGAGCAGAACACAGAGCTCAGTGAAAGCACATCAGCAAGTTGTTAGCCCACAAATAAAATTTCTAGGTGTATAAATATTTGGAAAGAAATAAACTGTTTTACGTGTCTGGCAAAGAGATGAAGTTGTCACTGGTTTGCATTTTTACTAGTAAAAGCTGATCCAGGGAAAATAAGGTAATAGGAACTAAAACTGGAGGCATGAATGCAGAAAAAAAGTAATGAAAAAAACCCCAAACGAACAAACAAACAAAAAAACAACCAAAAAAACCCCCACCATGAGCACAGAAGTGGGAGATTACAAAACATTTCCAAAAGGCAGAAACACTCTGCTTCACTGACCAGGCTCTGTCACTCTGCAGGCCAGTACAACAGTTTTGGAAAGCATGGAAACAAACCTATTACCTGATGGATTTTATTATGCATCTCAAGGGCTGAGAGATTTACATTGCCTGAGTGCTCTTTTAAGAAGTTAAACTGCAAACACTCAGATAGCATTCACTGAATCTCACTTCTTTGTTCGTTTTGGGTAACAGCACATTTTTTTGGCCATTACTAAATGCTACAGTGTCAGACAAATTCACTGTCAGAGTTGTTCTTCAGCATTTTATTTGCATGACTGAAGCAAATCTGACGAAAATAATGCTCAGAGAGGATTCAACAACTCTTGTTTAGCAGGAACGGGTTAGGAAAGAGCTCTGTAATAGGGAGAATTTATAGCTATAGGAGAACAGAAACGAGTACTTCAGTTCATAAAAGTCATTTGCATATTTGCAGTATTCATAAGCCCAGAACACACATTAGTTATTCTGGGGTTACACTACTTAATCAATACACAAAGCCAAAATTAGAAATGAACAAAAATGTGCTTATTGCAACAGAACAAAACACTAGCACTCTGTCTGGCTCAAACAAAATCAACTGGCAAAGGACATTATCAAGAATATTACTAACACTTTTACAAACAGATAGTATTTCTTTTGAAGCAATAGGAATCCTGTTAGATCAAAACTGCAAATAGTAAAGAATGCTAGAACTGTAAAGAGTTAAACAACAATTCTTTTACTTTATTAAAATCCAAAAATACTCCAGATTCTTTTGTACCCCTGTATCTTTTTTACCACAGGTTCCCCCAAGCTTATGGTGAAGTATTCCTGAACTCAGAATTAATAAGCAACTGTCTACCACCAATGGAAGTGTGTATTTTTGTATTTATTGCTCTGTGCAACAAAACAAGCAGTTACTTCTATTTAGAAGTTTGTCAATCCTAGGATCAATAAACTGGCCCAAAATACTAATTCAAAGAGATAAAAGTATTTCCTATAGAATTTGTTCTATAGGAACTCCAAGAGCCAACAGTTCCATAAATGTTAAGCTGCTGCACTAAAACACAGCTGTAAAAGCACACTGACCATGGTAACAGACAAAACTTTGCATTCTCAATTTTTAAGGGCCAATTATAAAGAAATTAGTGGTTGTGAATCTGCTGTATGGATCAATATGCATTTTTATTTTGAGTGCTTTGAAGACTAAAAATCAATGCATAAACATTCTTACCTCCTCACCTATTGTAATTAAAATGACAGTTCCTGATATTTACCTTTTTTTCCCCCATTGTTAAATAAGGATTAAAGTATTTATGCTATGAGGAATTACAACTCATGTAGTTTCTGTTAGTAGTGTTATTGCAATAAAAAAAAGTTGCAAATGCCACCAAGTTATCTACCCCCCAAATGCCACATTAGTGTGTGACATTTTATGCTTTCCCTTTATCTTGCTTTTCCAAAAGGACAGATAAATTCACAAGACAACCCAGCCTCTCCTCCCATGCTAATCAGAAGATATGGATACCTATATTCTGAAAAAAAAGTAAAGAAAGAAGTGAATAGCTCTGAAATATTCTAAAGCATTTTTTTCCTTTAAATACTTACGGGATGGTTTTCATTTTACAATTACATTTTGCTCAAAAATTAGCATAAAGGAAATAGGCAAACATAAAATGATGTTATACACTATTATTCCAAAGAGGCATGCAGGAGTATCTATAGTCCATTGCTAAAAAATGATGATAAACTACAGCAGTGTGAAAGACACACTATCCATAGCTGTTGATAACCCTTGACAAAACTAGAAATGCATCTCATTTTTAAACATGGCACACTTGTAAACAGACTACTTTCCACAGGAAAAAAATAATTGTTACATACAGGACAAAAGTAAGGATGAGCCATCCGAAGAAACAAATGATAAAACAGGGTTCAAAACTAGGAAGATGAAAGAGCCAAAAGAAGGAAAGTTTTGCTTTGTGCCACAGAATCTTTATATTCAGAGGCGTAACAGCAGATGACATTTGGGACAACCCATTAAAACAGCTTTCAAATCATGTGCTTGTCTGGTTTTGCAACATTATGACTGTGGATTTCTGTTCTCACATCAGATACTGAGGTTTATACAGGTAACACTTTGGGTATAACCAACTGGCTTTTACATGCCTATCAAAGTACTATCACCCCTAAAACATTTCTGACATAGGATGAAATATGAGATTAGCAGAATAATCCATGCAAAGCCCTAGCACTAAGGAGATATACATATAATCTTATCTTTTAAAATTTGAATTAAGTTTAATAATTTTGGAATGAGAGTTGCATTTCAGATCATAAAACACATGATTTTATTTGTTTTAAAATAAAAAAGGCAGCTTGACGAAGCACTCCATATAAGCTGGTGTGTTCCAGCTCAGCATGAAAGAACTGCAGTTGTTAACACTACAAGCTGTTTGCTGTTACAGGACAAGGAATCTGCATTCACTGCAGAATGAAGGCAACTTCTCCTCAGTGACACTGACAGATGTGCCACTTGGTGTGATCTCCTTGTTACAAAGAGTCTCTGTGAATTATACATGTAAATACAAGAAGGGAGATGTCACCCAGTTACTGTTCACCCCCATCCTGAACAAGGGCACAGACTTCACTGGCCACAACATCACAGGAAGCTGATCAGTTTTGGAAAACTGAGCTAAGCTCCATGCTTTCCAAGTAGTGGTTAGAGGAAATATTATGCACAACTGTACTGTTGTAATGCATGCAAGAATGGTGAGGAGCCATTTGTGAAAAGCTGTGCTGCTTCACTGCTCAGGCTCTTTTTTCAGCCTTTTGTTTCTCTTGCTTGATTTCACTTTAAAGGAAAACAGGAAACTATGTAAAAGAAATAATTCAGCAATGGAAAACATAGAACTGACTATTTTTAAGATTCAGCTGAAGCCAAAACAGCTTAGAAGTGCTCTATTCTGTGGTATTGACTGTCCTTTACCTGCAGTTAGCAGAATCGATTTCATTCAAAGATGTAATGTACACTCAGTACCAGTGATTCTTTCAAGAAATACAGGGTATCAGGAAAATCTGACAGAGGTCACACAAGCTTTGTGCATTTAATGCATTTCTGCACAGTGTGATAAACACTTTTGCAGCACAAACATTCACTGAATGTACACATAAATAGCATTACTAGTTTTTATACACTTACTAGGCTGGGGCAATGTCACGGAAATTCTGCATCTCCCATGGACATTCTGAGCTCCTTTTCATGCTTTATTATACATGTCACTCACTACCCCATTCTTGAGACACATTGTAAGCTACAAAAACCACTCCACCACATTAACTCTGACCAGTGCATATCAATCTTTGTTTCCTGGACTCCTCACTGGATGCTCCTTCCCCCAAAACAGGAGATGAAATGCATTAGGCGACACTTTTGGTGGACACAAATATTTCATTTTTTTCTTTGTTTTCTGATCAATTGTTTTTCTGATTTAAATACCCCAATTAGCTCTTTTGGCCAAACTACAGAGTTAGTTTCACATATTCTTCTCTCTTAACACACTTTCCTTTTATTACAGCCACTGTAGTTATCTCCTGTTACTTTTGCAATCAGTGCTTTTAAATGCATCTTTTTGTTTCTGAAACACGATGGAAAAAGCTTGAGAAAACAAACCAGTGCTACATATTTATTTACAAGCTGATTTAAACATCATAATGCAGCATACTGGCTTCTCGGGGTATATAAAACCGAGGTTAACAAATTTGCACTATGATTTCACTCATCTTTCTCCAATACAATTTCTTGACTCAAATGGGCTGTTACAAATAGGCAAAGCAGGCAAGGAGAGAAAAAGGCAGATTATTTGGAATGAATGGAAATGGAAGCTTTTTCAAATATGGCAAATGAAACAACAGCTTGAAAAACACTCATGTTTCAAAATAAGCTTTTATCTGCAAAAGTCTATATGCATATATCTATATAAGTGTGTCACTAAGCAAGCCACACTTTGCAGGAATATTACTTCCAAAGACATTATGGCATTTTAGACTGTTCATTAAAACAGTACAAGCACTCCCAATACAACAGCCAATTTTATTTTTAAAAAGCAAGGTCACATCAGAAAACATTTAAATATACATGTGAAATCCTAAATAAACCCTTTAATAATGAAAGCACCTCCAAACCATTTCTATTGGTAAGAAACAGTGAAACTGGTTACTTCAAAATTCTCTAATACACTGGAATTCTTTGGGTAAGAAAGAACAGTTGCATTCTGTGAAACTGTACTTCTGTGAAAGAAGATAAAGAAGTTTCTAGAAAATCAGTTTACTGATAATTGGGATAGGGTGTGGTTTTTTGTTGAGAAGTTCACTAGCAAGTTCTGCTTAGAACTTCAGTAAGTTCAGATGTGAGCAAGAACATTTGTCTGCTCTTCTGAAAAAGTCAGCTGGCACTGGTTATTTCAGGCATTCTCTTAAAGAAAAGTATCAAAAGAACTTTAGCTTAGAAATATCTGTGTCCTTGACAAATTCCCTTGAGAAAAAGAGCAGAACTACAAATCTGGGGAGTTTTGCATTGTCACTGTCTCTTTGCATTCACTCTTCACTATATAACTGAGAAGGAGTACTGAACACTTGTGTCAGGGAAAATTTGTTAGCAGTAGCAATAAGAAACCCAAACAGGATCTCTTTTGGGATGTGACCACACTTAATTTACATATCTGCTACTCCCTGCTGATATGGATCACCTAAACTGCAGGTATGTCTCTTTCAACTGTTCTCTTGAGCGTTTTGAGGGGTAATCCATGATTTATTTGGAAAAATTGAGAACTTGACAATGAATTACTTGCTAGGTTCTGGAATTCTTTCTGAGAGAGGAAACAATGGAAAGCCATGTCATTCTTTCTTGTAACCAGTCTGTCACAATCAATATCTAAAATTTTCCATCAGTATCCAGAGATGACGTTTTGCTTGATCAGTGCAACCAAGAGTGATTTTACTGGCTTTTCTGGAAGCAATGTAATTCCAAACCCAGGAAACTGAGACTCCACTTCCCAACAATATTTGTATTTGCACTGTGTAGCAAAACCATCAACATACACATCAAGTAAGTAAATATCCCAACTGTCACCTCAATACTCTTGGAAGATGAGTGCTCCAACACTTGCATCACTTCTGTACCTGGCTAACTGACCTAGGAATCGTGCAGCTTATTTCCCTACCAGTTCCTTAATGACAGATGAGAGACATATGTAAGATTAACTGAAAAAGATTAAAAGCATTTAAAATTCAAATTTCTCCCCGTTTAGAAAAGTTTCTATCCCTTTCAGTCAAGTTCATAACACACTGTCAGACTCACACTCCAGGGGTAAGTTTTCTGCCAGCTTTTTGGGAAAGAGAAATTTATTTCTTGCTTACCTCACTACTGAAAGAATTCTCTTCAATTTTCTCTGTTTCTGCCTCTGCCAGAGGGTTCTTCAGGGTCTGCAAGAACAAGGCAGCTTTCCTTTTGCGCTCTGCTTGTAGCTGCTTCTCCTTTGATTCTTTGGAGGCCTGTGCAAGCTTCTCCCTTGCTGCAGCTGCTAATCTATCCTCTAGTTTCTGCTTTGCTAAGAGAGACAATTAGGCATAAAGTTGAGAGCGACTCATGCTTGGGGAACTCAGGCTTCCTTAAAACAAACACCCC
>VZRZ01002989.1:783763-1010596 GCA_013398175.1 Climacteris rufus
CCCCCCCATCATAAACACGCCAACAGCCCCTCCAGCCATTCCCAAGCCTTTCCAATACAGCCATTCAATGACACAATAAGGACACAGCGGCTTGAAATTAAGAAATTCCAAGCATCTTAATTCACAGATGTATCATTTGCTTGATGAAACGCAGTACAGGTGAAGTAAAAACTTTTAAACTTAAAGAAAATGACATGAAGATGCAATCCTGATTATTTGGGATACCTTGTCCTTTTCTATTTATAAAAGCTATCTAAAGAAAGTAGCTCTGTAAATGCAGAAGCTTTTTCTTGTCAGTTTTAAAGGCATACAAACTCTCCAGTTTGCTCTTTCCACTTATCTGATCTTCACATTTTCCAGCTCTACTTAAATACATTTAATATGTTTATAGAAGGAGCTCCTCCAGAAATTTTCTGATATTGTTTCATCTTTGCTACAACCAACAGTTCTTGGTATGTGAGTCCAAGAAGAGAACAAGCCAATTGATTTAACTGTGCACCTAACAGCTCCTTTGTCTAATGTTTTTCATCTTACACTTCCATTTTTTTGTTCTGTATATGTAAAGAACAACTGTGTTTTTTGTTAAGTTGCACAGGTTTTTCAACACACAGCTTCTTCTAAATATGTTTTACACTTCATTTTTATCATGCACAATATTTTGTATTTGCTTTAGATATGTAACAACATAGCAGACTTCGTGCTACTGCAATTTACAAAGGAACTGCTACTTTGAAGCAAAAAAACACCATTGTGACATGAAAAATTAAATTCCTGTGGCATATTCATAGTTGTGAGAAATACTAAGTTTTTAAGATGGTAAATACTGACAGAATATCCACTTTAATAAACATACTCTGCTGTGAAACAGCCCTGGGGAGGAATGGGTGAAATTGGATTCTCTTAAAACATCATTTCATTCAAATTCACACAGCATGCCCTTCTGCCCTTCTGCACATTAACACAGTAACAGGAAAATCCCATACAAAGACTTAATGGCATTGCATTATAAGAGTAACAAAACATCAACAAGGTGGTATTAGTCTATAGGGGAGAGCTATATAAATGAAAAATAGCTTGAGGCAATTCACTGTTCTCTGAAGAAACTGAGAAAAAAGTATGTCTTTGCTGGGCTCTGTTAATGCAATCTGGAAACTAGAAAGTCAGGGTTTTACTAGAAGGTTGTAATGGAAAACCAAAATAAAATTCAGAAAGATCAGGCATTAGGGGAAAGCACTCGACACCAGTGTGTTGTAAGTTTGATTTCAGCTGAGCAACTAATGAAGATTTCATTCTTAACAATAAGGAGGAAACTGTGGGGAAAGAATTCTGATTCCTGTTAACGCAACACAGAAAAGATTCAAAACACCTAAAGTGTCACACTTGTTCATGTGACAGTTTTGCAGTTTGTGTGAAAGACTCAATCTTTCATTCTGTTTTCCATGCCACATGGAATACCTTGCTTAGCTTCCAACTCCTCCTGTGTAAGCTGAGGCTTCTTCTCTTCAGGAGCAGCACAAGGAGTGGGAACTGCTGGAGTATGGTTTGAAGCATTACTAGCATTCTCTTGGCCTTCCTTTCCCTCCTCTTCCTCCTCATCACTGTCATCATCTAACTTAACACGGTTTTTCTCCAAAGGAAGAAGGTCGTTTTCTTTGGCCTTGATTGCAAAGCTTATTGGAGCAAACGATGCTGTGAAGGAATGGTTAACATTTCACACGTCATTAGACTACAGTAGAAGGCAGGTTCAGTTTCCTGACTTTCCCCATTACTCATGCAGACTACACCACAAAAAAAGGAACTTGCATCGTCTTTGTATTATGTTAATTACTTTGGTGAAACGAACAACACAACCTTTTTTTTTTTTCCTTTCTGATTTTTTTCAACAAATGTAGAAACTTCATTTGCTGTGTAAAGATCTCAAAAAAATAAAACAAACCAGCATTAATCTCTAATCCATTTATCCAAAACGAAACTTCTAGGAATGAAGAATGGAATTTCTCACTACCTACTACCCTATGATCTGCTGCAATACATATCTTTCTCAGGATGCCTTTTGCATATATATCCTATGAGATTTCAATTAGGGAAATATAAATACAGTAATTACATTACACACCAAGGTTTATAAAATATAAGCCTTGATTCTGGTAATCCTGGGGTAAGGAAATAGGCTCAGAAACAAGAACTCCAAAATTCCAAGAGAAGAGATAATAGTGATTTTCCAACTCTTTCATGGGATATAACAAATCCTAACATGGGTTTTACTTCCTTAGAGGCAGAAGAAAAATCTAGTATGGATACAGTCTGTCTTGCAGCCAAGTACTGTATTCAGGTTACAATAAAGTGGTATTTGTACCTTATTAAAGGAAATAAAAGTCAGTTTATAGGAAAAAGATTGTCATGAAATGACTCACTGGTTATATTCCATCATGTAAATTAGAGCAGATTACTATTATTAAAACACAGGCTCCAGCTTAGCATTTATTAATAACAGAACAACAGAAACAATATCATTCTCTGGTGTACATTGCATCTCTTAATAGGGCATCTTTGAAGGCAGGCAAGATTGTTCCTTCCCTGGGGAAGCTACTCAGGCTGCCCAGAGGAGAAATTGCAGAGTCTGGACAGTCAGACAACCACAGCACAGAACCTGGTGCCTGCTGCCCATGGAGGGACTGGGATTGCAGTGAGAAGCAGAAAGAGATTTCCAAGGGACCACAGGGAGTAGATAAACTTATCAGCAATTAAGTAAGCCACTGACATGGCAGGAAGGCAGTTTCCACCCTTGGAAACACAGATCAGGTGTGATTTTTCTGTTTTGGTTTTTTTTCCAATGGCTTTCAGCTCTAATTAAAAGATTTAAAATTTTAGTTTTTGCTGAAAATAAGAATTTTTAAGATATCTTTTCCTGACAGGCCAAGAAATCAGTTTCCAGATATAAGCAATAATTTTTCCAACTCAGGACACTAAGAGTGTGCTAGCTGTGCTAGTCTTTGTCTGAGTGGCTTCCAGAGAGGCCTTCCCATTCTGCCCCTCTGCTGCTATGACTGCAAGAGTAAAAACATTCTATTTAGACATGGAAGGGGTCTTTTCTTCCAGCATGACTAATGTCCAACACAGGAAGAACGAGCAATAAGCCTAGAACACTTCCTTCATATGTATCCTTTCAAGTAAGACCACTGCTTTTATTCAAAATGAGTAACTTTTCTCTTGCACAAAGCTTGTACCTGTCAAGTTTAAAATGACAAAAATAAGATTTTACTGGGGACACTGACAAAAGCCTCCAACTTCGCACAAAACTGAAGCAAAACAATTTATTCTGTCAGACCATAAATACCTGATAGTCTGATAAGAAAGAAATATGAAAGCAATCAAATTACTTATTTCAGTCCTTACTGAAATTCAGTCAAATTACTTATTTCAGTGATTTGATGCCTTCAGTGAAAACATATTTTTCACATGATGAAATTACTTCCTCTACTTTCCCCCACCTTCTCTTTTTTCCTTATGTATCTGTTATCAAATATTTTCATGCCCAACAAATCACGTTAACGTACCTTTCACCAGTTTACCATCACTGACAGCTTTAGGAGGAGGAACATCCTTTTTAGTTCCTGGAACTCCCTTAGCACTTGGCTCAGATGCATCTTCAGGTGCATGTTCATCTGCAAATTGAGTCTCACTCGCTGTATCACCGGCAGTGTCTGCTGGAACATCTTCAGAGGAAGATACTCCCTTTTCAAAAGAAATGAGCAGAATTACTAACAGGGTAGTTATGAAAGCATTAATATAATGTCTGTGGAGCTGCAATTTTGCCAGCCATTTCAAAAATTACATTATCAGCTAATCACATAACAGCTAATTTTATATCACTGAGCACTCATGACCCTAAGTCTGCCTCATGTAAACACACAGGCTGTAAAACCTAGAGACCTACAGTTAGAACATGTTGTTATTTTACAGCAAATAAAATGTTCTTCAGCTGATACACCTTTTGTCAAAAACTGCTTTAAAATTATATTTTTAAAATTAGACCCTAAAAGCATGTACTTCTTTTGCATATTCTTTTAGGTCTTTTAGGCCTGGATCTTCATCCCAAACCAAATCCATTAACGGCAATTCCCAGGGACAAAATGAAAGCTTATGGCAAGTTTTTCCTCATGTACAATTACATAATAACTTCTTCACAGAATCAGATTTTACAGGAATCAACACAGGTTAATGTTCAATTTGTTTCAACATTCTGCTGAAGAACATTGGGCCTTGAAATGTTTCTTGATACAACACAGATGTGCTGGGATTTTCAAGGGAGCAGAGTTACTGGTTCTACTATTACATGACTGATTCATTCAGGACAACCTCTAAATTCGAAGTACAAAAATTTCAAGAAGGGTATTTATAGAACTCCCAAAATATTTACATAATGAGTCATGTGATAACCTTCAGTAATTTAACATTGAAATGTGCCTCTTTCAATAGTTTGGTTGCATTCCACTGGCTGTTATAATGTTGAAATTGAGGCACTGAGCAGATCTTCCCTGCAGCCATTCCCTGACCAACAGAACTGATTTCTGAAAGTCAGTAAGGGAAAAGCACAACGAAATCAAGCACTTCATCCTGTATTTACTGAGGTCAGTAGTACAGTTTCTTATTAATTTTAATGGCCAAAAGGAAAAGCATCCATTGCATTAGTTGCCTATAGATATATTACTAGAGCATAAAGATAATATTGGAATAATTATTTTTAAAATTTTAAGAGAATGGCATTATCTATAAAGCCATGCAGGACAAAAATATGCATTGTACCCTTGACTTCTAGGGACTTAAACCAGTTTCTGTTGCTACTTAACTGTACCCATTTGAAGATTTAAAATGAATCCTTTATTATTATGCTTTGGTTAGTGGACTATTTCCCCCCAAATAAATTTTAAAAAGTCCTTATTAATTATGTAAGTATTATGAATTCAACCCACTGGTTTGCACATAAGACATTCTAGAACAACAGTCAGCATTGTGGCACAGGACAAATTTGCTCGTAATTTATCAGCTGAATAAGATCATATTTACCACAGTTTATCTTTAAAAACAGTGTTTTCAAAACATTTTTTCACTATTAAAACAAAACATCAGACACAAGTGTTTCAAACAGCAACCAGTATTGAATTTCTTCATTTTCCACAAAGCAATTCCGAGGAGTTTACCCACAGGCCTACCTTCTTCAGTTTAAGGCTCCCCAATCTAAGCCTTGAGATGACAAATGACATAGGGCCTAAAAAAAAAATAGCTCTTTCCCATGAAAAGTTAACATCAGATAATGTAGTTCTGATATTATTTGCAATTTTCTTTTCAGTAAGAGAACAATCTAATCAGCTAACATGAGAATAGTTAAAAACATGGATGCCAAGTCTGGCTACCATCTTCTGATAACATGGACTAGAAGAAGCAAAGCAAGTAGGAAACTGCTGTGAGATTCTGAGGCTCCAGTATTGTTGCAGTCATGACAGGACTCTAACAAAACCTCCCTCAGAAAAAAGCATGTCAGAAAGCTACTCCAGCCTCTGTGCTACTGTTGTATAAAGAACCACGAGGCATATGGGAAGGTATGGGTGTTAAAAGCCATACTAACCTTTCTGACAGCAGAACACTAATCACAATCCTACAAAGCTCTAAACCTCCACAAAGCACATATTCCCTCGTATAGAAAGCCAAAAGATTTTCAGGTTGTCATTTTATATTACAACCACAGTGGAGTGGCTTATACTAAAAAGCAAGAAATAAATATCACACCACCTCACAGATCCTTACTTAAATGCCATACAAAACTAAAAAACAACAAAAAAGCATTCACATCCTTTGCTGATCGATTTTGCCCTAATTCAGTGTTCTATTTTTAAAATGTCTCATGGTAACACAATTGATAAGCAAGTCCTTTTCTCACTTTCACTGCATTTTTAATAGAAGTATATACAAACACACATGTACCTGGCAGTTGTCACTGCTCTCTTTTTGAAGGAAGAACTGTTTTTTAAATTCATAATAAGCATTATACTGGTGCCATGGTTGCAGGAATTCAAACCTGTCAAAAGAAAACCGAATAGGTGAAAATGCACATGACCATAGTTAATAGCAACAATGCCTCACCATTGAATTTTCTCTAGCAAATGGCATGTTATTTGATGTTTGGAAGCACTCTTAGTTATGCCTAAACTTCACAGGATACACATTGAGAGCATCCTTACTAGAGACATTTTTGATAGGTTGGTTGTTTTGAGTATTTGGGCAATAAGGCTTTGCCATTAACTTTAAGTAGATCCCTGAATTTCAATTAAACCAATAAACAAAGAAAAGATAGTACTTCTCTTCTTGAAACCTGTGTGTCCTTTAACTTAATACATTTAAAAATGAAAGCCTTAACTTTCGAAACGTAACTTTAAATAACATTTTCTCTTACCTGAGATCATTCTTGGCACGAACACTGGTTTCAAATTTTACCCCATTCCTAGCAACATACTCAGCTAGCTTGTCAATGACAGGTTGGATATCTGGAGGTGGAGGTATAATGGCAACCACTGGAGCAATTGTGCTGAAAACATCAAGAGGAAATGGCTTTTATAAATAGAACATAAAAGTCTTTCAGA
Organism: Climacteris rufus; assembly: GCA_013398175.1. Lineage (NCBI taxonomy): Eukaryota > Metazoa > Chordata > Aves > Passeriformes > Climacteridae > Climacteris > Climacteris rufus. Next base: position 790,402 of record VZRZ01002989.1, read on the forward strand.
CGCTTGCCTTAACAAAAAAATAAAAAGCACATAAAGGTTTGTTCTCTGAGTTCACTATGCAGTTAAAATACCTTGATTCAATAATAGAACCTGTACTAAACACTCCACGTTGAAGTGCAGGGATGAGACCCCTCCAAGAACCAAGCAAACGCGTCCGTGGTACCTTGTAGATGTTGTGGTAGAAGCCAAGCCGCTGGAGCTGTCAGTGGTGTCTGGGGGAGGAGGGGGTGTGGTTCCAGGGGGAGGAGGCACCGTGGCCACCCCGGTTGTGCTGGACACGGTCACCCCTGCGGGCAGGGCGTTGTAATAGGCGGCAACATCGATTCCCGGGGGCGGCGGCGCCAGGCAGTAGGTGCCGTCGGGGAGCATGTAGTAGCTGTAATACATGGCTGCCACAGTCGCTACAAAAAGACACATTCAAGAACATGGGTCTAATTAGAATAAAAACCACCCAATGAAAAACATTACTGCATTAGCACAAACACATTGAGAAGCCAGATTCATACAACACGCTAAGAAATGGCGTTTCATTTCTTGTTCAAAAAAAAGAATCCAAAAACCTCCAAAGCCAAAACAGAAGGCTCATTATTAACAGACTTAGGACAAATGAGAAATATGTACATTAAGGAACAGAATTCAAAAGTACTGAAGGTCATAAGTATGACTAAAGAAGTGAACTAGAGAAGGCCTATTTAAAAATGATCTAATATGAAATCATGCTTCCTAATCTAATTCACCTCAGGCAGTTTTAACCTAGTTAATACTGTGTTTTCATTAAGAAAGAAATGTGCATATACTCAAAACTAACATTAACAAATTAAACCATTACCACCACTATCTACATATTAAACCACTGTATCACTATATATAGACACACACCTACTTAGTGAAACCTGAAAAAGTAGAAGTTTTGCAATTCAACAGCAACATAATCAACAACGCATTTGAACAAGTTTTTCACACTAACAGCTTCCCTGATTCTAAGTATTTCCTGAGACTGCAAAGGCTTATTATGGCTTTCTATATTTAAGATATATATGTTTTATGTTTATGTTTTATAAGGTTTTAATTAGCTTAATACATTTAAATAGCAGGTACGTCTTGTAAATCTAGATGTTTTCTGCAGAAAGACTATATAAACAGAAAATATTCGTGTAAAATATTTCAAATTATTTACAGTAAGAGTTTGCATTTCTAGAAGCAAGCTTTAATCAATGCATTAAATTATAAAGAATTATCCTCTTAAAAGTTTCATAAAAATTTCTGTGTGGCATTATTTGCTTTCTTCAAAGAATAACTTGTCTGTAATGAGAACAGAATAAAGTTCTGTTAAGTTTTAAAAGCAAGGAGAGGAGTTGCAAACTGAACTTGTACTGTTACTAAATTATAATCTCTCATTTTCCATCATATACATTCAGGTTCAAGCCTGACATGAAAGTAATCAAAAAACTGACTAGCACTATTCTATGGAAATACTTATTCCTATTCTAGTCTTTCTTGGAATAACCAGTAATGATCAATTTCTCTACAGAAATCTTATTTCAGTTTTATTAAGTTTCCTTTATGGTACAATTTTGAACACAAATTACTTCCATGCATAAGCTTCTCCCCATATTACACTCTGACAACACCTGTAATCCTTTGGGGGTTCTGAACCTATAAGGCATCAAAATCAACTCAAATTATTCTGGTGATACTGATCTGCAGAAACATTACTAAAAGACTAAGAACTCAATCAGCACCACCTTGAAGTGACACTACTTATTACCTACAAATGTATAATATCATGCAACTGCAGTGAAGGCTCCACTATGAATTTTCTTGTATCTCAGTAGCGTTAAATGGTAAGTCACATAAATGAAAGGGTAAGTTGCATTTCTACATTTAATGAATCAAGGACTTTCAGAATTCTGAAAGTTGAAAAGAATTAAGAGGCCCATAAACCCATTTAAGTTTGAGACCACCTTTTTTGAGTATCACAATTTACAAAATTTTCAGGAACAAAATAATATAATAATAAGGTTCTTGTGCTAACCATACTCACAGACTGGAGACTTGGCCTCCTGCCTGCCCACCCCCTCCACCCCATCCCTGGTTTTCCTAAGCAGTAATTCAACAGATACTCAGAATGCACCTTCAAAGACTCAAGAGACTGAAGAATAAACACACAGGATCAAGCATGAAGAAGTCAATGTATTCTCTTCCCACCAGCATCCACACACAAGTGATCAAGACACAGCAGCAGCTGCCTCCTCACAAAGCACTTACAATCAGAGGAATATTCTGCCTGGGATGTCTGCACAGCTGCCCCGTCTGTTGACTGTGCTGTAGACGAGTTATTATCTGATTGTGCTTTGCGCACCAGTGCTGCAAGGGGGTGATCAGGGTCTACCACCTTCAAAGGCTGAAAACATTTTGAGAATAGGAAAAAAGATTAATAGTGGAAGTACATATTTAAAGAACAACACCGACATATTTGGGAAAGGAAATTTATCTATGTAAAAATATATCTGTGCAAACACTGAAGTTACTGCTTTTGTAGCTCTCACATGAAAATCAACATCTTTGAAAATTAGTGGAAACCAAAACAAACAATACTTTCATATGAACAGAAATGAGTGCCAAAAAAGAAAAATGGAAAAAAAGGTGGTTATTACTGTTAGCCATTTACTGCCATGGGTGGGATAAGGCACAGATCCTTGTCTTGTATCAGACAGCACCACAGCATTCCTCAAATGTGTACAACCATCTGTCATTCCCGCTATTTCATCACTGCCCAGACTCAAAATAAAAGCAACTAACACATCCAGCAAAATTTATATGTAATGAGTAGTAAATTCTGGTCAAATATTATTTGCTGGAACTGTTATTTCATGTCAACATTTTATCTACTAAAATCTAAAAAGAAATAAATTCTCTCTCAGCTTATATACAGAAGGCATTAAATACCTTAATCTCTTCTGCTTCAACACAGGTTCTGTGGGATAAACCCTTGAGTGATGCCCTCAATACCAAGGGCATCAAAATAGAAATATAATTCCTTACAAATGGAAAAATAACAATTTATGTACTAGAGAAAAGATATCTCAAAAGTTTACCAGAACAGACTTAAATTACAGTCTGAAAAGAACCTCAAGCCTTTGTCAATAAAAGGCCTGAACACCTGCATATTATAATTTTTGTGTCCATGAGTCAGATGTTTTACAAGATAGAAAGTAATTTTAATAGTGTCAAATACCTTCATGAGCTCTTCAAGCCTACTGCACTTTTTAGATGCAAAAAGACTCGGATGCAGATAATTTCCATCATCGTCATCATCATCATCATCATCTTCCTCAGATTTGACTCTTGAGTCTAAATAAAAGCAATGTCTGAATTTTACTTGGGTTTGCTAGGAATTTGCTTTGGGAGAGAAAGATTACACAGGACAAGAATGAATTCTTAAGAAAGCATTGTTTATATAGATCAGTTTAGTCACAAAACCATAGATCCAAGATATGGCCAGACATCAATAAAACTAAAACCTAAATGCACAGACCAACCTTCTGTTGGACTTGAGCTATGTGAGTGTTTCTAAAACCTCCACAATCATAGCAGCTCCCGTAGCTGAAAGTTCCCCAAAACAATTATCTTTTTGGAAAATCTCCAATATAAGAAAAATTTTGAATCATCACACCAATCTCAGCTGCAGAGGAACCCCAAAAAGATGTGGCTATTTTAACAAAAAGCCCAGTGGCCGTTTCAGTGCTTCCCACCCTGAAGCCCCCACCTGACAAGGCGCAACTCACGTTTTTTCTCGTCAGCTTTGCTCTCGGAAGGAGCCGCGTACCGTCCCTCCTTCATGGCCTTCTGGATGAACTTGTAGTAGGGGTTGAGGTAGTGATCGAAGCGCAGGAAGTCGAACTGGGAGTTGCGCGCCTGCTTGGCTTTCAGCATGATCTCAAACTGCGCTCCCTGCTTGCACACAAAGTTGGCCGTGCGCTCGATGATCGCGTGCATTTTCGCTGTCGGTGGCTGGGGGAGTGCAAGAACACAGATTGGATCTCCACAGGCAGCTTGTACAGTGTGTTAGAACTCCAAAGGGAATGAGAAAGAACAGTAGTTCCCTGTCCTTCTCAGCTTTCTTTAGCAACTCAAGTTTCACAATCGCATAGAACCAGTGAAGGCCATCAGTACTAAAAAATAGCCAAACCAGTCCCAATATTCCTCAGCTGCCCATTCTGATCCTTTTGCAAGATCCTCTTCTTCTACCAGCACAGCTGTTTCTGCATTGAACACTAAACTGAAGAGGGGAACAAATCCTGGATGATTTTGGTGTGACAGTACCTCAGGGTGCTCTGAAGACTCAACACATATGGTCTCCTTCCCAACAGCTGTCCTTAACTCCGTTATCTCTGAATGTGCAAATGTTGTTCCCTCACTCAAACTCTGTTACTTTGTATTTGCTTGGAAAGAACATGTTGCCTCTCAAGACCAACATAAGAACTACAATTCTCATGTGCTGTCACATTCCCTTAACAAAGCTTTGAACACTTCAGCAATAAAACAAAAGACAAAATTAATAAAGTTAAGCAGCATCCATGCATTTTCACTCCTGAAATCCTTATGAAGCACTGTGATATCAAAGCCAAGCAGTGAAGAGAACAAGAATACAGTTAAAGAATGGATGAACTTCATTATTCACTGGTTTTAATTTCATACTCAGTTGTTTTGTTTTCTGCTCAGTAAACTGTAGAAACACATAGTCTGTGTGCCTATAAAGACTGAAGTGTCACATTAGTGATTTGGTTTAGTTTTGCATTTCTATTGCATAGATACACAGCCATGTTGCAAATCTTCAAAAATGTTTTTCAGGAGATTGGAAGCACTCGAGATGGTGGTGCTCCACATAGGGAAAAAAATCTGAATATTATCAAACAGCCCAAATTTAAGAGCTGTTTTCAGCCAACTGAATCCTTTACCAGGACACATTCAATATGGAAATAGCCAGTTGTTTAAAGTTTTATTTGTTCCTCTAAAACCCTAGCAAGACTTATTTTAATTAGAGGCAATGAGGTTCTTAACGAATTGATAACATTTTCTGCATTACCAGTTTCACATCATATATCAAGTTTTCTTGTTTTTATCTTTCCTCACAAGTTACTAACTGATAATTTCCTCTAACAGCACACTTCCAGAGCATCCATAGACTTCTTAAAATGCACTGGTGAAAAACAGTCATCTTTGCCCCTAATCACAGGCTGGAGCAGTGGAAGACCTCCTGCATCCCCTTCTATTCAATGTTCCAGAATGACATTACTGCTGCAGTTGGAGCTGCCACACACTGAACATTCCACAGCCTCTGGACCTTTTTTGCAGTAGTGCTGCCTGACTCATCTTTACTGAGTATTTGCACTTTGCATTGATCTGCATTACAGGAGATATTTTATATCTGTGTTTACTGAATTGCATCTTGCAAGCTGTAAGCAAAGTCTCCATGTTAGCAAGCTGATTCTCAAATTTTAACTTATTTCCAAGCACTGCAGTTTCCTCCCCAAAATGATTTGAAGTTTACAAGTGGCCTTTAGCAGGCTTCTGTACTTCACAGCAATTGAAAAGAAGAATACAGAATAAACACCTTCCATGGTAAAGCTGAACAATTTGAACAGAACAATAACAACAAATCAAGGTTTACAAAAAAAATTTTTCACAATTCCCAAACCACCATTAACAACACATTGTTTTCAGAGCTGCTGTCTAGACATTTTGATGTTTGTTAGTCTGGGGTTTTGTTTTAATCAAAACCAGATACATCTACATTTGCTTTCTGTTCATGTGAATACACTGGAGTTCAATAGCTGACTGAGAAATTATTTTAGTAAGCCCCACACTGCATTCTGCAACGTACACAGAAAATACACCCTAAGTTTCAGAACAAAATTCAAGCCAATCAGCTGTTTAAATCAACAGGCTTTCACCAGCAGTTACTTCTTGGAAATAGTACTGAAATGCAAAATAAGCAGTTTCTCTTTGAGAACTCAAGGTTCTTAAATTAAAAGCTAATGAAATATAAAAAGTTACACAAATACCCTGTGCTCACTAACAGTTATCTAACACAGGGTTCTGAATATTTACAGGTCAAAGTTATCAAGCTGAGCCCACATATAAATTAACATTTTCATGGCCATGGTTATAGAAGAAAAAATATTATATGATTTTCCAGCATCTTTTATGAAACTTGAAATAAATTAAAACCCTCACGGATTAGAACTGTACTCAAGCAGATGTCTCTTCAGCTTCCTTCAGGAAAGTACACAAGTTGCAAGTAAGTTTACAGTACACAATGTAGCAAATTCTAGCAATATCACATGAAGGAAAGCCTTTCTATGTGCTAATACTTTCAAGTTATTTCAGACTTTGCTAGAAATAAATTCTTGTTTTTCTCCTTGAATTGCTGGTTTTAAATACAGCCTTTACATTTGATCAATTCCTATCCCCCTCAGATTGGGACTCAACTGAAAAGAATCCAGAAAGTAACTCTTGAACTGAAGCAAACTTTTGGTTTAATGGTCCGTTATGTTTGGAATGTTGAACTTTACATCTCAGGAAGTATCCATTCCAAGAGCAACTGCCTTTTCTCTGCATTTTCTAAAATATTATCAGAAGTGGTATTAAATGCACTTAGCATAAGGGCACCAATCATTTCAGTGTGAAAAAAGAAGACTCAAGGGTGTTCACAGAACTCAAGAATTCAAGAAAGAACATTTGAAATTAAGCTACAATTTTAGAATAATTTTAAATGTACCACAGCAAAGTTAATGGAAAAAAACCCAACCACCCAAGAGAGCACCATTAACTCCTCAGAAGCTGGCAGGAGTGTAGGCTGCAGCAAATGGACACATACCAGTTCCACATCAGAAGGTACATTCAGTCCTGGAGGGGCAACAAAAGGTTCTTCATTTTCTTCTATATTTTCTGTCTGAGCTGTTTCTACAAGAAATGACAGAATAAAATACTATAGGACAAAACATGTCAAAGTACACAATTGTTAAGAAAAATATTAAAATAAAGTGTTCTAAAAGGATGTGCAATCAAGGAATTTATCAAATACAGCCATATAATCAGCATTAACACTGAAGACATTTAAATATGGTTATAAAGGACAATCTGTATTACATTCTGGTTTTTGCCATAGCAGAAATGTTCCTCTGAAAATATTTTGCTTTACAGATTTTTATAGCAATTTAAGCAAAAAGTTTACTTTTCAAAGTAACTTCTAGCATTATCTATTCTACCTAGCCTGAAGAGAAACTGTATTCCCTTTTCCTCCTAACAGAATAGATGGCACCAAGGGCAGGAACTCCTGGCCACGGGAGCTGTGGACACAGCAGAACAGCCTCATCACGCATGAGATGTCACAGCCATTACTGCAGACAAGCCATGCAACAAAGGCAGTTCACTTGTTTGGTTGCTTTCTGGGGGGTTGATTTTTGGGTTGTTTTTTTTTAATGAACTCAAATAGGTCAACTCCAGAGAGGCACAAATAAATTTTAGTAAGGAAAGAAGGAAGGAGCAGCAGACAAAGCGGACTAGGACTGTTTCATTTAGTAGCAGCTCCAGCTAACAATATTTAGTTACAGAGACTAAAACAAACAAATTAAACCCCAGAAAAGTCAATGCAATTCTGCATCAGTATGAAAGAGTTGAAGAGAAAACCCTGGTACAGTACAAGCAGCACTGACACTGCCCTTACACAGCCTCTCACGCACCGCAGCAAAAAAACCCCAAGCTTTAGCACCTACAATGTTCCTGCACCAAGCACATCTCACACCACAGTAACCCACCACCATGGAGTTAGGCAACCCAGTTGTTAATTAAACGATCCTCTCTTTACTAAGACAGAGTTCAACATTTCAAAGCTTCCTTAAGACTTTGGTCTAAAAATACAAAGTTACTGTAATTAGAGATGGGAACATGAGAACTTAATTCTGTATTTCTTAGGTCATGGAGCAGGGCACACTATGTTGAAGACAGACTCATTTATAATAATAAAGATGACAAAATCTAAACGTGAATATATATATTCTTATTAATTACTGTTCTATCTTTACAATTATATTTTCGGTCCTGACTAAGAAACACAGTGTTAGCAGACAGTCATGTGAGGAATTACTGTTTTTTTCTGAATAAAAATCTGCAAGACAGCAGAATTAAATTCCCTGACTACTGCAGTATTGACTATGCCATAGCAGGAAAACATTTAAGCTCATCAAGAACAAAGTCTGCAAAAACTCAGTAACAGAGATACCCATAAAGACTTTGATGAAATGCGTGCAGAACTTTTAATTGCATTTTAATGACACACATATTTTAAACCCTTAACTGCATGCCACAGCAGTGCTATGTCCTCCCTCTCAATTAACCCTTGTTATTCTTACCCCTTACCTCTTTGTTTTGCAGGCTGATGCTCCTCCTCCTCAGTGGGTTCTGAAGGGTCGTAATAATCACTGCCATAACGAAATCCCACTGCATTATAGGTACCATCCTCTGCCAAAGCTTCACTCAGTCTTTTATATTCCTCCTCTTGAACAAAAATGTAATTACCAACATTAGAATATATTCAGAAGTTAACATTAAAAAAAAAGAAGTAATAGTTCTTACTTTAGTTTTTAAATAAGTTTTCACTTGATCATTTTAGCTTTCATTAAAAACTGAACAGAAAAACACAGCATGTACACATGCTGAGCATTTATTTCTTCTTGAAGAGATACAGGCTGTGGATTAAGACATTCTAATGCAATTATGCACATAAAAGCACAGAATTTCAATTAAACAACACTAAACATGAAGAAGAATGGGTTTATTTTGGGGGGTCTGAAATCCCAGTCTGCCCTCAGAATCTGGGCAATTTCTCTGTGGATCTACAGTTAAACTATCCTGAGGTCCTCTCACATACGCAAAGACTCCCGCTTTTCGAATCCACTGGGTACTGTCAAGATAACATCAGAAAAAGAGAGTATAAAATTAGGAGTAAATTTAATTTCATAAGAATTTATTTAAACATGTGCTTTTCTAATAACCATGTTATTCCTTGAGCAATACCTTGCCTTGCCTCCTCCTCAAGCAAGTCCGTATGCAAGGCTAAATACCTCTCTTCATCACAGAGGGCTTCTATTCTAGCCTCCTCTTCGGACAATTGATAATCTCTGTTCCAGGTGGAATATTCAGCATCATATTCAGAAAGGTCATGCAGGTGACCACGCCCATCATACCTGCAGGATGAAACAGCTGGTCAATGCAGAGAACTTAGGGCTTGGGTTTATGTGACTACTTAAATACTTACCCAATAAAAATGAAAAAAAAAACAACTTATACGTTAACGCATACTCCCTTTTAGAAGTTACGATTAATTTTGCTAATCATTTGTCACCAACTATCGAAAATTTGTTTAATAGTCTAAATTCCTCTCAAAGAAACTAATAAATTATTACAATTAAAGGCAAAGGTATCCTTTAATAGTTTAAGTGGGATCCATTTCCTTAACAGCTCTTACCGTACGTGCTTCAACCAACCAATCAATGTCACTTGCAAAATACGTTTTTCTGGAAAGTCAAATAGCTTACATTCACACAAACCCGAGTACATAAATACCTATCCGTAAGAACCAAACGGTCGAAATTTCCTCGCTTCTTTCTGCTAGTCCCGAACTCTCAGGAGAAATCTTCACCATAGAAACTTGCGTCCATTGGAGGTAAAATCATGGCTAGGCTCGGCCCCTAGCCATTTGGCTGAGGAAATAAGTTCTGGGTTATGTGATAGAGAGACACACATACATAGGAACAGTAACATAAACATGCAATTTAAGGAGGTTCACCGCAAAATCGGCAAAGATCAAAGACGTACAGTTCCTTTCTACTAAGAAATCATTTTATTTGCAGGAAAAGCACTGCATTGGGATAATGTTTATGCATCAGTAAGAGAAACTGATTGGAAAGTAAAGCGACAGTAAACTCGACTCCGCTGAGGTGTCTTCCCACACACAACTCTTGACTTGTGCCAACTTGCTAGACCAAAAACAAAGAAAGTAAATATTCTTATAGCAAAAAAGCAAATGAAACATAGGTCTGGTTAATCAAGCTCTGTCCACAGGCAAACTTGAACCCAAGTCTTCTCATAGCAATGTGCTTTTCTCAAAATGGTGAAAATGAAGACTTCCTGCTGCTGGAGATAAAAGGAATCTAAGCTTCCAAAGGAGTTTATAAGATTAGCAATTGCAAGCTGCCTTAACTCACAAAGGTACATTATTTAGGTACTTCAGTATGTGTGTACAGACATGCACATACTTAGTGTTTGCTCCCTACAATTTCTGTAACGCCTGTGAACGGGGCTCCTGCTGCACAGCACCCCAAAAACGGCCTCTGCCTGCGAATCAGACCTGTCACAGAAGTGACCTGGAGTAGAAGTGTGCAACACAACACTTCCTTTAAGTGAGAAAGGAAACACAGCTACAAACATTTATGGCTGTTTCTTCCTGTCTTCGCGTTTATTCCAATTTAACAAATTTATTTCAATGACAACAATCATTAACAGCATAAGCACCAAAACAGTGCAAGGGCATTTCTTTTTTCCCCAGTCTTGTGGAAGGAAGTGAAAAGACCTTCCCTTACTGACATTTTTCCAAGGCAAATACACCTCTTAAGTCAAAACAAGAAAGTCTTGTCTAGCACCAAAGCAGTGATGAAATTGAGGGAACAAATATCTACAGTATGTCATGTGATCCTTTTCAAACCAAAATCCCTCCATCTTTCCCACTGAGGTTTTCAGGGTCAGCCACAGCTCTTAAATTATTCTTTCAGTGCTCCACTCAAATATAACCAGCCTGACCTCCCATCTTCCCTCTCTCCAGCAAAATACTCAGAAAGCTCTTTCTGAATGAATTTATTTCCAAATCCCACCCTGCACTGCTGAAACAACTCAAGAGACCAGAAGGAACATCAAAACAGATTGTATTACTCTCTCTGGCCACGAACCTGGACCTATTGCACAACAACCAAAAGAAGCAAGGCCTGACATAAAATTTGAACAGCAAGCACTCAAAATCAACTCCATTCTGTCTAATACAGTGAACCACAGCACAAGGAGTAGTTATTAGGCCAAGAACTGCTTTTGGGGTGTCCCATCAACAACCTACAGCCAGATTATGTAGGAGAAATAAGAAATCCCATTTCCTCCAAGGTGGATAAACACCTTTCCACTCCCCACCCTGCACCGTTCTCACCTAGAGAACATACAATGTGCCTAATGAGTATTCCCATGCAATCAGGCTCCCTTGGATTCCAAGTGAGAAAAGAGGATGTTTGTGGTTTGCACTGAAAAAGAGCAGATAATTCCCACTCTCCGCCCTGATGACCCTGTCCTGACCAAGTGGAGCAGAAAGACCCATCACACGCTGACTGCCAGGAGGAGAGGAACCTCCCAACGCTGCCAGAGCGGGGAAGCCCAAGTTCCCGCAGCCGGGGGGGCCCTGCAGCGTTACCAGAGCACCCTCGGAGCGCTGTGCCAGGAGCTGCCTCCAGCCCCGCCAGGGAAGGTCCCGACGCGCCTGCCAGAGAGAGCTCATCCCCCGCCCTCACTGCCCACAGCACAAGGAGGGGAACAGAAAGAGGCTATCACAGGAGATCTCGCAGCACAGTCTGGGGGTTGTGTTACACCGACCTATCGATCATGATCTTGGGGTCTCCCATCCAAGGAATAAGGTGTCGCCCCTGCTCCTGGTACTGAGCCTTCTCATCATCCCGAAACAGCTTGCAGGCATAGCCGAACACCAGCAGCTCCACACGGCTATTCCCGCCTCCACCTCCACCTCCTCCGGGGGGCCCGGCCACCGCTCCCCCGCCTGACAACAACATTAGGGGCGGCGGGCCTGCTTCTTCTGCAGTCCGTCGAGAACCTCCGACCCCTCCGTACATCACCGGGGGGCGCAGCGAGGCGGAGGCAGCTCGCAGGAGCACCGACTGTCCGAGCAGCGAGTCCCCGCACGGCCGGGCCCGCGCTAAAGCCCCCGGCCCCAGAGCACCACAGCCGCCATCACCCGAAACAAAATGGCCACGCTTCCGGTTCCGCTGGCGGCGCAGGGGCAGGGCGGGCTGGCTTTCGGCGGCAGCAGATTCGCGCAGGGCTCCTGCAGCCCGAGGGTGAAATGCGGGGATAACGCGGCTCCGCGGTACCGGCGGGGACAAGACGCGTTCGGCGACAACGGCCGAAGCCCGGAGGGGCAGTGAGGGCACGGCAGCGGGCATGACGAAAGTGCGGAACCCCGGCAGGGCGGAGCGGCGGCGCAGCCCCGCCCCGGGGGCTCTGAGGGGCGCCTGAGGCGGGGCAGGGAGAGGCGTGGCGGGGTGGCCTTCTTGGCCCCCCCGGGCCGAAATGAAGCCGAGGGTCTTAAAAACAGCACCAAACGGCGGAGCTGCCTGTCCCGGGGTGCGTCGCTCTGCACTGGAGCCCCCACGGGAGAGTGCGGCACAAAGNTCTGTGACCGAGCACCAATGTCGGCCAGACCAGCGCCCAGTGCCACGTCCAGCCTTTCCTTGGAGGGGGAAGACTTGGGGCGCTGCGTAAAGATTTTCAAAGAAAATTTATAAACCAAATAATTTTTGCTAATGTTGTGTGATCTGGGCTGAAAATTTCAATGTTGTTTACCTCAGGGTTATTACTTTCATCACTCTTCAAGAAGTATGAAGAAACGCGTTGTTTTGCATATTTTATAATAAAATTCGCTGAGGAAGCACATGATGTTTCGTGATTCATGGTGGGAGTTATTCCACAGTGTTTGTTATGAGGGATTCTGAGTGCCCATAAATTCAGGCACAGGGCTGGGGTTTTCCCAGTGTGAAAAACTCTTGGCGTCATTTTAAAGAAAGGGAAGAAATATGTAAAGTAGTGAGGGAGGAAGTGCAGGAGCACGGGAAGAAAAGTGGATGGTTTGTATCAGCATTTAGAATTACCTCCTACCATGTGAAGAAGGAATCCAGCAAATTCCTTGGGCACTTGTTTATTCATCTGAACTCATGAAACTGGAAACAATAATACATGGGGGTTTCCACAGGGTTTTTCAGAGCGAGCTACACAATCTGAGTAAGCTTTACAATGCTGCTTTTAGGTAGTTGTGATGCACCTACAGTTCCATCTGCCGTTCTATAGCCTTGAAAAAGTGGTTAAAATTCCAGTAAAGTTCTCCTCTGTATCCTTGGCAATGAGAATGTGAAAGTTACCTGTAATTATCTGATGCTTTAGAGCTATCAGTGAACAAATCTAAAGGCAGATGTCTTAGACAGATCTTGCTGTTTTATAAAAATAATTAATTTGTAATGAAGAGAGACATTTTAAATGTATCAAGTCTGACCTTTGACAAACAAATACAGACCTGAACACCAAGTACACAGATGGGAACACACTTGAGCGTTGTGCAACAATTTAATAGCAGCTGGAAAACACTTGGGAGTTAAAAAAAAAAAAAAAAGAGTAGGAGAAAACCATAGACTTAACAAAAAAAAGAAAAGTTTTTGGTGGGCAGTATAAGAAAGCAATATGTGACTTCCACAAGTTCTCTAATGCAAATGATTCAGTAGAAAGATAGTACAGCACAAAAAGGGCTCTGTGTGGCTGAAGTGGCAGAGTAATAAGATAACTTGAGACCATTTTCCTGGGATATCAGCATTTGAAACAAGGACATGAGCTGTGCGTGAGTCAGATAAAGGACAAAAATGGAAAACTTAGTTAAAAGAATGTAATTACAGAAAGAGGGAGGGAGTATTTTAATGAGTTCTTTAATGGTGAACTGGATAAAGGCATTTTCCAGACAGCTGAGCCATCTGTAGAAGCACCAAGAGGGGACCAGAACACCCAGGAACAATAAACCACCAGGTGTTGATAATGTTCAGTGTTCCTACTGAATTATTAAGGACAGAAGGGGATAATGCCTTAAAAATTAATTTGTGTTAATTTGGTAGCTTGAAAACAATGCAAAGAAATGGAAAAGGGGAGCCATGTGTCTGTTTCTGAGAAAGGGCACAAAATAAAATCCGAGGCCTGGGGCAGCATCTTGCTGTTTATTGCAGCACGAGATGTTCTGGGCTGTTTGTTCACACCCTGGGCCTGCTGTCAGAAGAGGGATTCAGAGAGGCTTCTGAAAGAGCAGGACTACAGCCTCACAATTCTTTTCAGATTATTGTGTACCTGAGAGAAAGAACAAGGAATATAAGCAGGCTACATACAGGGATCTTCAATGCATTTAAGAAATCTTGTCATAGTGCATTATGAATTTGCATTGGAATAAAAAAGCACCAATCCCCTCTTTTTTTCCCAGCATGTATAAAAATTTAAACTTTTAAAACTTTTTTTTTTACTCCAACACTGGGAAGGAAACTCTATGCTGATCATAGTATATGGTATCTTTATTACCACATCTAAAGATACATCCAGTTTTAATATCTACTAATAAGAAAAAATACACTGACATGACTGTAGACTTTTAAAGTCTTTATATGGTAGGATGCTCATGTTATTTCATTCAGACCCTTGATTACTCCCAGCTGTTCTGGCTGTGTTGAAAAGAGTGAAGCTGTAATGAGGAAAATTTACAAAATTAATCTCTATCCTACTCGCTGTATTTATTTTCATTTTGGTGTAGGTAGGAAAACAGGAACAAAGCAAGTAAAAAGAAGCCTTTCTTTCCCAGGCAGATAACAGTCCTTTTTTCTCTGTCTTAATGGAAGTGTAGTCATCTAGTAGCATTTTGCAGTTTAGCTAAAAGTGTATAATAACACTTACACTCTAATTTTGAAGTTTGAAAGAAAAGTGTGTTATGCTGGTTCTGAAGAAAAGTCCCATTTTTATGATGTTTAACTGATACAAAGGAATTTTCAACATACCAAAAGAGTGCATCAAATGTTATTCCAAACACAGGGGAGATATGAAATCTGCAGCTCTGGAATTAGAGACCCTGCAGACACAGGGTGGGTCAGCAGTTCAGTACAGAAGCATGTGCAATTTTTTTCAGTAATTCTATAATTTGGGAGCGAGATTTGGTATAAATTCAAAGAACAGGCCTGCAGTCTTCTATAGTGGTTAGAAGGGGACAAAACTGGATATGAGAGAGCATTAAGGATTTTATTGATCAATACCAGTACATTGTTATTTTTAGTCAAAATAGTCAGGCTGGAGCCAAGATCTCAGTTGTTTTTTGGGGGGCGGATCATCATTTGTTCATTATCAAACTTGTCATGAACCCACACTGCCATCAAACTTCTTTATTCTGTCTCAGTGATGTCCTGTAACAAAAGAGCTGCCACGTTCTTTGGGAAGGGTGCACAGAACCTGCAAAGTTTCCTTGAGCACTGAAACTGCACATATTATTCTCTTAAAGAAGAGATTCTCTAAATTATCATGACTTTTAAAGCAGACTTTATTGTTACTTCTGCCATTACAGAACATCCGTATATAAAAATGGTAATTCCAATCCAGAGGATTTGGAAGCACATTTTAAACATGGAATTGCTGTAAAGCAGCAGCTAGGTAAACAATTTATGGGTATGTTAATGACTGCAGTGTGTAGTTGGCTGCATTAATGAGTAGGTGCAGAGTAGCAGTTAAGGATTTCCAGCTCTTTTTAATTTAAGTTTGCTGTAATTCATAGCTTAGTTGCTCACTTTACAGCCAGAGAGTTACTTACCTCTTTTATGAATTGTATAAAGATTCTATTTACCTCCTTCTCTTAAAAAATGAGGTAAAGCCCTTCTTTTTAGCAGTGTTTTTACCTATTGACCACCTTTGTTATTCTGGTTTTTCCTTTTGTTTTGGGTTTGTGTGTATATTTCACTGCCAGTTTCTATGACCTGTTTGGTGATTGTCTTTAGGCCCGAGGATTCCTTTCTTGAGGGTGTAAGCAGCAAAGACACACTTAAATATAAACAGAAAATAATACACAAAGCTTGTCTCTTTTCCCTTCCCCGTGCTTTCCCTATTCTTTATTCAAGACCATCTTCACTGCTGTATTTTATAAGGTATTTTATTACCGTGTGCTTCAAAAGGGTAAATTAAACTTATGACTAGAACCAACAGTCAGTGTTGGATTTGCTCTTAAATTCTCATAGCAGTAGCTTTGTTTTCTTACAATTTTTCCTCAAAAAGGTGCTTGTGTATGAGACATTTTTAGCTAAAGTGTGCAACAAGCAACTTCAGTTGCTGTACAAGAGATTCATGGAGAAAATGAAATAGTCTTAAAATGTAATCAGTTTATAATTAACCAGATTTTTTACGCTCAGCTTTCATCATAGATTTTGTTAAGTTGCTACTGTGGAAACCCATGACACAAATTCCATAAGGGTCCAATTGCAAAGCATAGGATCTCTGGAGAGTAACTTATTATTTATTTTGGTTCTTAAGGAACATTCTGTCTTGAAGACAAAGGAAACAAAATGAACTGCTATTTTGTAGACAGCACTGATGTGTTGAGAGCAACCTTCCAAGTTGATGGTGTACCTGTCGTGTCAGGGAGGTATTACAGTGTGGCCAGTTGTATTTAATCTTCTCTTAGCCATTAAGGGGAATCCTTTCTGCAAAAGAAGAGAATGCTATAGCTGGGCAGGCTCACTGAATTAAAAAAACAACTTATTTTCCCTATGAACAATACCATTTGTCTAATGGTGTGATAACATTCCAAACCAAGCCTTGATGATCATTGATCTGCTCCTTCAAGAGAACCCCACTTGATACACAAGAAGTTAATATTTTTTGCCTCTTTTTTTGGTATGTTGTATCATTTGGAATATATAGATATCAAAAGGTCAAAGTCTGCCCTTGAGTAAGCATGTATTATAGCCTCTGTTACTGATTTATAATAGTGGCATACTCAGAGAATCTGAGGCAGATTCACAAGCTTTAATGGATTGTGAGTCTATGTTTATTACTAGAAACAACAGGGAAACACAGATTATTATTGTCATTTTATATTATAAAATTAGCATAGAAGCTAGGAAAAGGCTAACTTGCAAACTTCATGGCTTTGACAATTTGGGGGTATTTTTGCAAATGAAGTAAATGTTCTTCAGCAGCCACTGCTTTCTTGAGGCTTCTCTCTCAAATTATGCTGAAGCACTCTTGGCCCTCTGTGTGCTTTAGAGAAATCAATACTGCACTCCTGTGTGCAAATAATTACTAGAGATATGGGCTGGGAAGACTACTAATCATTCCTAGAGGAACAAGGTGGACCAGCAGCAGTTTGTGTTGTTTATTAGCTTCTTTAATGTTCTCTAATCTTCTGTTCTACAGAGTGTTTTTTGAAGATTTTCTTTTTGTTTGCACTTAACTTTTAAATGCTTTACCAAAGACAAGTCATTCAAGACAACACATTGAAAAGTTTCACAGGTAGGAGACATCAGAGGAGCTCTTAAGCCTCCCATGGTGGGGGCTAAACTGGGTGTTGATCTTGTTTGCTTTTAATGCTGGTTGTTTCATGTCAATAAAGTTACTTCATTGGTTCCTTTAATCCATAAGAAAAGGCATGGGCATGTGTAAAAAGATAAAATAAAGCAGCATAAATTATTTTTCCCTGCCTTTGTTATCCTACTGTTTGTGAACAAATTAGAGTATGTTTAACTATCCTTTAGTTTGGATTTTTTCATTGTTTGCCTCGCAATTACTTTCTAATTCCCAAGAATGTTCACAAATAGTGATTTTTTATGTATATTAATGAATCTGTGCACAATCATCTGCTTGCTAGACTGCCTGTCACATCACTGGGGGTTTTGTTGCTCCATAATGGAAAGTGAAACCTTCAGTCCTTATTGTAGCATGGAAGCCTTGAATACAATTACAATTTGCTTAGGTTTGGTGGAAGATTAAAATAGCTGACTATTGTACAAAAACCTCCAGGAACAATGTCCTTTGTGAGGCCGTATGAGCCACAGAGATGCCAAGGAAGAAGGCTGACGTTCCTACATATTGACATTGCCAGTTTGAGTAATCAAACCCTGTTTAGTCTGCTTTCTAAGGATTTGAATATTCTTGGATGAAAACCCCAAGTTTTTTTTTTCAGTGTTCAATGTTTGGCTTCCAAAAGTCTCAGCAGCATCAAGTGTTTTATACTCAACAGCTGCTGCTTCCAGAGCGTGCTGCACACTGTGCCTTCAAAGCAGTCAGTGTGAAGGCATCTGCAATTTGTCACTTCCTTCATGTGATCCTTTCTCTGGTGCAACTTGTCACCATCCCTTGCAAAACTCATGTCTTTCCCATTCAGCCAGTAGAGCTGTTGTCCCTTTTTGGTGGATCTGCTGGATATCAAATAGTTAGTGTTTCCATAGTGGCAACACCTATGACTTGAATCCAAAATACAAAAAAAAAGCTCACTGCCACTTCTAAAGTGTGCCTAAGTACCTTAAACTCTGCTGTATATGACTGACAATGTCTGTTTCTGAAGTGAATGAAGTTGGGAAAGATTCCTGTACGTGTGTGTACTTGGATCCAAAGATTTATCTCAAA
Organism: Climacteris rufus; assembly: GCA_013398175.1. Classification (NCBI taxonomy): domain Eukaryota; kingdom Metazoa; phylum Chordata; class Aves; order Passeriformes; family Climacteridae; genus Climacteris; species Climacteris rufus. The sequence continues at coordinate 808,918 of VZRZ01002989.1, forward strand.
TACTTCATTCTAAGATAAATCTGAGTAGAAAATGCTAATTAAGAAGTGAAGGAGACATCCTATACTAGAATTTATGGTTCTAAAATTCACTGACTTCTTTTCCAAAGTTTTGCCTGTTGGGCTTTCTTCCTCTATTGATGTCAATTCCCACAGCTTCTTCCTTTTGTTGATGCTGCTTTTTGTAATACATAATTCTGTGTGCAAGGCTCAAAACGTTATTGCTCCACAGGGAAAAACCTGAGCTACCAAATCCAGAAGCAAACTGCTCCAAGAGCTCTTGATGCTTCATAAAGACACCTCTCTGCCTAATGCAATGGTTATGGTTTTTCTAGTTTGAAAGTCTGAGCTGCGTAAGACATTTCACTTAACACAGCTTGTCTGTGCAGGAGAAGCCCTAACAAATGCTTCAGAGTGCTGGGTGAGTTAATAAAGTCTGCTAGGATTAGGCACACAGACAAGGTGTATTTGCCATCTTCACACTGCGTGCAGTTGTGACACAAACAGAAAGCACACACAGTAAGGAGACAAGATTGATCAGCGTGATAAGCTGAAGTCTCAGCACACAAGCAATCCAAGCCTTGTGATGTTTTTCCTGTTTTTGTAGGCTTTCTAGTATAGGAAACCTTCAAAGGCAGAGATGCCAGCCTAGTAGCTGTCTGTGCAGCCAGAATGATGTGTGTCTCAGTACAGCTGCTCAGGCATGGCTCTGTGCTGATCTCGTCACGGTTTGTGACTTTCAGTAATGTCTTTCTGGCTTTGTACTATTTGTAATCCTTAATCAGTGTGAGGAATAGATTATGCCATTAATCTCAAGAAGGTCTGTCTCTCCTTTAGGGGTGCAATCAGTGTTGGGTAAAGAATGGGAACTGTACTGCTGTAAACTTTTGTTCACATTCAAGTTTTCCTCTCTGGCCACTGCTCCACTTCTTCTCCAGCATTTTGGCTTGGGTTGCACTGCACTTTTTTATCGACCTTCTTAAATGACATGTCCTGCAGGAAGCTGCCACTGCTGAAGGGTCCTCATGTTTTCCCATCTTCTCAGTGCAGTTTGTTACTTGTTACTTTTCCTGGGAACTCATGCTTGCCAGCAGATGACACGACAATCTTCAAAAGACTTGTGGCATGTCATTGAGCAAGACAGGCAGCAATGCAGCTATGTGAATCATACTTGTGCTCTTCTGCCAAGAAGTGAATCAATGAAAAGCTTTTAATTTTGGCATGTCTGGATGTGTACCTGTGTGTACAGAAGGGTGTGACTGCCTTGCTAGAAACAGGAGAATGAAAAGCACCGACTTTCTTGAATTTCTGGTTGTTTTATATTCTGACAGCAGATTTAAAGGCCTGGACAAAGAGTGCTGGAGGAAGGCTGTGGGGATTACACTGAATTAATTATTCTCTGTGTTTGACTTCTGTTCAGCTTCTATTCTATGTAGAGATTAGGGAATTGAGAGACTTTGAGCTAATTGAACATCAGATGGTCTTGATCACTGAACTGAAGGTTAGAGACCTGAACCAGGCACAGCAGAGAACTACGAGATGCAAAGTTTAAGCAAGTTGCAAACATTAAACTGAGGATTTAGAAAATATTTTTTTTTAAAACAAAGAGTCTGATTAAAAGCTCTGAAAGCCATTGTGGGAGAACTTGACAGCAGAGTAGGTGTCTCAAACATAAGTTTCTATCTGTTTGTCTAAGCAGGACATGAGGATCAGGGAAATCCTAGAACTCCTCTGGTGCTCTGACACTGGGAACTCACACTGGAAAAATTTCATGCTGTCAAATTTGGCATCTCCGTAGCAAATCTGTAGGAACCCAAATTTGCTGTGCTTAAAACTCCATGCTGACCTGATCTTAGTCTTCCTTTATAAGAAGGTAAGTGACCAAAAAAAAAAAAAAATTCCTTAAAATACATCTTTCCTTTGCTGGTCTTTATATTGTTCTGCTGTAAATCAAGTACAACCCACTTGCTTCCAGAAGAGCATATCTTGCTCAGATGTAATGAAACCCACTCACAATAAATAAAAATAAAATTCCCAAATGATTCAGTGTATTGAACCAATACAGTGTGACTACTTAGAGTGAGACAGCACTGTGGGGTTTAATTATTTTCTATTCAATTTTTTCTGCCATTTTTACCTGGTTCCTTCCTTAGGCAAAACTCTGATGTTATTAAGGTACTGCTGAGAGGAACCTGAGAATGAAAAGAGTATAAATAACTTCAGATCTGAATGACTTCATTTAATAATATCTAAATAACTTCAACATTCCAAAACAATAAAAACGTTACATTTGCCTTAGGCTGCCTAAAAATATATCCTGAAAAATAACTTTCAGCTTCAAAAACAGTAATAGGACATTTTCCTATTGCATAAATTTCTAGCCTGAAATTTTGTTACCAGAAAGGGAAATAGGGCACATTTTGGAAAGGTTTTTTTTTTTTTTTAAATTAAATTGTTTTCTTGAGTAGTAATACCTCTAGGTTTTGAAACACAACCTAGAATTTGGCAGTGGTCTTTGGAACTGTTAAAACATTTTACTGTGACAGTCATCCATTCTTGCTGTTAGAAGACTTTGAAAAGCACCTGTTGGCAAAACTGCCTGAATATCCTGTGAGCCTCTGCCATGGGTCAGTGCCCTGCTCCAGGCCGAAGGGAAGATGAGCTCCATGAGACCTCTTTTTTCGGACTTTAAGAAAGAACAGCGTAGCTCAGTGATGTCAGAAGGACTGAACATCTCAGTGAAGTCCTGGAATTGGCATATATTGCACATTTGGATCTGTTGCAGAGTAACTCAGTGCTGGACAATATTCAGGGCTAACAGCACAAACTAATAAAAAGATCAATGGCACTGATGGTTTCATGTTCAGTGCAGTGATGCAAGAAGGAAAACTCTATCTTATAAGACTATGGAAAGGAGACTATCCTCTATGGTAGTTTCTTGTGTGTTCAAAAGTATAATTTAGTTCTTCTGTGCTATTTTGTCACGTGTTACATGCACATAATGTTCTGCTGGTCTGGGCAGCAAGCTGAGACTTTATTTATACCTTTCTGGCAAATGGCTTGTCAGTACTCACACTGAATTAATATACACATTTTCACTTCTCTTTTCAGAGTAAATAAGTGTGGAAGTCAAATATTTAGAAAGAGAGAAAAACATATGGAATTTGAAAACTAGTCTGTAAGCTTGAATCTCTAGAACGCTTCTCAAAATGTCATTGTATTTAGCACAATTCTGTGCCTCTTCCCTTTTGAAGTTCACCAGGAATCTGCTCAGTAATTAGTAAAAAAAAATAAAAAATTCAAGCTTTCATATTGTACATTTTCCACCAGAAACAAAGACTTAGTTTGGCTTCTGTGTTTAGCATAGAATTCCTAAGAATATTTGTATTTGGTCAGAGATGCTTTCTAGTGTGATGGCTTTAGTCCCCTCCATGGGGTGGAGGAAAACTTGGCTGTTTTTCCTGAAATGTGGGAAGCTGTTTACAGTAGCTGCCAATTGCTACAGATTTTTCCCCCTCAAACCATTATGTTATAGAAACACTGCTGTAATTTAGTACAAATTTATGTGACTGTGTTTACAGAAGTCAGTATTTCTTCATTTTGGCCTTGGTCATTGAAAAGATGTCCTTTGCTTTCAACTTAACAGCAGAAAGACAAAGGAAAAAAAGACCAAAATTGTTTACTAAACTCTACCATTTAAGTGGAATATTCAACCTATTGTCCTTTTTTGATAACTGTCCATGTCACATCTAAATTGTTCCCCTGAGCTGCCTTTGCCAAAAACCAAGGTCTGAAAAGTGTTTTGTCAGCCTCAACGAAAGAAGACTCCAGATACATTTTTTTCCCCATATCTCAGAAGAAAGGCAAAAGCCCCAGCCAAAATTAAACGTTAGGGTTCCTCCCCCAGACTTTTTTTTTGTTTCCTGGGTGAAAGTTATTCATGTTTAGTAAGAGCCGCAGTTTCTGTGCAAAAAGGTTAACATTGTAGTCTTGACTATAAAGAAACTGCTACCAGAGGGGCTTCTCTAGTCAAGATCAGATTTCTTTTTAGCTGTTAAAAATTAAAGCTCTTAAGCAGAAGCCGTTGGCCTTTTTAGAATTCGTTGGTAACTTTTACTCCAGGATGAGGAAAGCCATTAAAAAAGCACTTTTTCTGTGTCACGAGGTTAATTATTAAGAGCTTGCCATTGTTTTCCTGCTTTGGTGGAGTTTTGAGCAGCCTGCTCGATTTCTGAGCTGTGGTGGCTCTTTATGTCCTCTTCTCCAGACCTTAGACATAAGAAATGTCCGAAACCTTTTTCAGATGTGGAGAAAGCTGCTATCTTAGAGGGTTTATTTAGTCTGCCTTGACTGTTGGCTGATCATTGATGCTTAGGAGGCCAGAAAAAGCACAAGTTTGATACAACATCCCCATGCCTGGAGCATGCATGCCAGGGATTGCACCAAAAGTTAAATAAAACAACCAACCAACCAAATAAAAACCCCAAAAAACCTTCCAAAACAGACAACCCCCCAAACAAAAAAGTAAAAACCAACTCAAGAAATGCAAAGAAAACACCAGGAAAGTAACTCAATTTGCATCATTTTATTGTTCCTTTAAAGCATCCTATGTTTCTCTGCAGAGCTGTGTTAGTTGTTTGGGTAGGTCCCATACAAACATATGTCCCTATAATTAATTGCTTCATTCTTTGATGTAAATTTCAGGATAAAATTAAATGTAAATTTCAGGATAGAATGAATTGTGTTTTCAAACAAATTAACATTTGTATAGCAAATTTTCGTGATTATGCTTCAACGTATGCATTTGCAGAGTCAAGTTTCAGCTTGCAATTTTTGAAACACCAGATCAAAGTTCCCAAGTAGGAAGAAGTAGTTTGTTAGCCAGACATAGCCTCGTTTGGTTTTGGATGAATAGAACTGGATTTCATCTTTAGCATGTTATTTTAGAACTGTCCTGTAATTAAATGCATCTTCTTGTTTGAGCAATATAAAAGCCTTTGCTAAAAAGGCAGAACTGCTCTCCTGACAATGTGATGTAAAATGCTTCTGTTGTTGAGAAACACTTCTTTTTAAATGCAATATGTGAAAATTATTTTTCCTTGTCTCTCTAAAAGCCTTCTTTTAACTGTCAGCTGGCTATGGGAGTGGTGGACATTATGACGAAATCACAATAGAGAGATTTTGGACAGAAGTGGGAGGAGTGGCCGATCCCCTCCAGGGCTGTGCAGCCCTTCAGAAGGGCCTTGACAGGTCAGAGCGATGGACAGAGAGGAAGAGGCTGAAATTTAACAAAGGCAAGTGCAGGGTCCTGCACTGGGAAAGAACAACCCCAGGCACCAGCACAGGCTGGGGATGACCTGCTGGAGCAGCTCAGTGCAGCAGGACCTGGGGGTGCTGGGCCCTTCCAAGCTGACCCATTCTGTAATTCTGCCATAAAGGGGAGCTGCTGTTTATGCATTGAGACCTGACCTCACACATGTACTGGTGTTCAGCACTTACCATGTTGCTGAAAGTGGCCCTGTCTGGCCAGTGGCCTACAGTGTTCTGCCCCCTTCTCTGCATGGGAAAAACAGGAGAAAATAACTCTCTTCAAAATATTTCTGATGTGCTCTTACTCACCCTGGGTGTTTGTCAATGAAAAAGAGCTGAAGAATCAGTAATTTTGCAACCAGTCTGACTCTAGACAGCTCTAAATATATGAAACTGAAGGTTTCCCTGAAATTTCCACCAGTGTCTGCCAGAGGAGTAAAGGCTGCCAAAGCAGCACCATCCCTGTCATGATCTGTAAAGATCCAGGCAGGGCCTGGTCAGTCAGACCCTCCCTGGCTAGTGCTCTGTAATCTCCAGTCACAGGAGTAACTGCTGCAGGGTTGCTGTGAATGCTGCCAAGAATCAGTTGGAAAGTTGTTGTTTGGGGAAATTAAAGCAAAACAAAACATATTTGCATAATCCCAGTTTGGACCAGGAGTATACTTTGGAAATGTGCAGGGCCAGGTTTGCAAATGTGACATGAAATGGGCTGAGCTTTTTGACTTTTAGTGTGTGTACTTGTTAATGAGATTGAAAGAGGTTTCATTAGCAATGAAGTAGTATTTTCATGGGAAAAGAAGTATTGTGTCCTAAATAGTACTTTTGTAAAGATCAGCAGATGGAAACTGAAGCAAGACATATGCCAGTTAAGAAAGATTGAACATACATAACTGCTGCAATAAATCTATATTTCTATGCCCTGAAATGCCTTTGAGCTAAGCTTAAGTATCTTTTTGGAAGATTAACTTTGGCAAAATATGTATTAAACTTTAGTCAAATGTAAATAATTGCACTAAATCTAAGAGTGATACTTATCCGAAAAGCCATTTGATTAGACCTTCTGGGTAGCTGGCTCAGAATGGAGTGTGGCTGCCTCCAAGAGGGCTGGAGAGGAGTTAAGGACTTGTGGTGTTAGGCAGATGCATAATTCTGAATGAAAAGCATGTTTCATATCAGATTTGAGTAAAATGTGAGTGGAAATGTTGATGGCCCCCAAGACAATATTGTATGTATGGAAGTAGCTGATGGATGAGCATTCTGAGGAGGCTGAGCAAGGTACATATTGCACACCATGCAGAAATAGTGTTAGCACAGCTACCAGGCTAATAACCTGCTGTGAAAATGTCTTGAAGATGATGGGAACATTGCAGCTTCACACTTATGTAAGCTGATGCAGTCTCCAAAACAGGATGTTTCCCCATCAGCTGTTAATGCTGAAAAGGAATCGTACTGTTCCAGAGACTCCTTCTCCCTTTACGAGTGGCAGTAATTGAATGGCAGCCTTTCAGAAGACACAGAAGGAATTTTTACAGGTTTATGTGTGATCCAGAGCATTTGCTCAGCTCTTAATTTTTGTTGGTGTTGTGTTTAGGCTGACTCAGAGTACACATACGACTCACCTTTGATACGGAGTGTAACCTCTGCTCTCTCCTCACAGCCTTGATTTGACTTTCATGTCCATAGGTCCAAATATGTCAAATGTATCACTGAGCACCATTCACTGATGATTTATTAGCCTGCATTCTCAAAGGTGTGCTCAAGAAGCCAACAGCGTAAATGTAATAAAGGATCTTAAGTTGTCCTCTGGGGCTATTCAAATGCTTCCATACTCACACAGAGCAGTTAAGGTGCTGTGCCAATACCTATTGTTTTGGTTTTATAAAAATGTATTTTTGTGCTCTGAGCTACTCGTTATTGTCTTCAGTGCTGATAGCACAGGGAAAGAATGGCACATTTACTATAAATCAGCACATGGTGCTGGCTTTATATTGAGAGAAATATTGTTTATTAGAAGAACCATTGGCAGCACTTGCTGGCAACTTGTCTCATCTATTTAAGTGATAGATAGAAGCAGCCTTTCTGCATGGCCAGATGCATCTATGGCCATGTGCTATTCTTTTCTTCATATAGAAATAATGTATGGTTTGAGTTGCTTATGAATGTGTTGTGGTTATCTACAAACCCCAAATTTCCCAATAGCTGAAGCATATAATTTATTTTAAGGTTTGTTTCATTGATACTGCACAACTTGTGGGAATTAAGGCCTTGTAAAAATGTACTGATGACTTGTACAGAGAAATCTGATTGTACCATGAAAATACAAGGCAAACGTATTATTTTGGATAACTCCCACCTTCTTTGCCCTGCAGAAAAGGGCAGGGTCTAACCAGGACAAAGGGGACTTTTGTTGTCTTCCTTGGTCAGAAGATGGTGTTCAGTAATGCACAAAGAGTACAGTAAAACTGAGGAGGGGCTGCAGATTTTAAGCCCTAGTGTAGTCTTTTGAGCCCAGGCACAAATTTTTAAGCTGTTCAGAGCTATCTGTCCCTCAGTGAAGTCCACACAAAGGTTTTGCCCTAGGAAGATTTTGAAACTGAGCTACATTGGTTAACTACCAAGTTTAAGAACATGTTGAAACCTGAATTTTCTGAGGAAAGACCACAGAAAGTATTAATGTAACTGTGAGCTGAAGGTGAGTGATAAAACTTGGCTCCTGGTCAAGGTTAAATTACACACAAAAGTATTTTGTGATCATTTTGTCTTGATCCTTTTGTGCAGTGAGAGGCTAGTGTCATGTGAAAAGGGGAGATTTCCTCAACCCTTAGTACTTAATTTGTGTGTCAGCACTGAGGTATCAAATTATCTCCTATTTGCTGTATTATCTCAGCTAAAACGAGAGAACAAAACCAGCTCTTGACTACAGCAAGCGTAGTGTTGTAAAAAAAAAAGCACACAAATTTGCATCAAACCAGCATAGAATTTTGCTCAAATAAGATAAAAAAATAAGGATACTTATTATTCTTCCACCAAGCAGCTGCTGTGATTGTTAATTAGGGAAAACAATGAAAAGCTGTCAGTTCATTTTGGCACTTTGTTTCTAATGCACCAGTGGAGGAGCAGACACACCAGAGCCTGTGAGAAATTTTTCACTTGAACTTCAAAGAGCAGGGGAGTTCTCCTCTGAGCAAGGTAACACTGCTTCTAATAACAGGTGTGAGCCTTGCAAATCTATTGAGAACCTACTTACTTCCTTTTAAAATAATCTATTTTTAGAGTAATAAAACAAATCTAAAAGCTAACTTACTCACTGTAGTCTCCTGCATCCTTGCAACACGTGTGAGCATCAGGCATACCTGACATTACTGGGAGCTTACTTAAAGTGAGGCACACATCAGTGATTTGTAGGACTGAGTTTCCAAGGCTCTTCTGAGGAGCAGAGCAATAACCTCTCTAGCCATGAATGCAGAGGTACCCACTTCCACTGGTCTGTTCTGCTGAGGAACTGTGGAGATGCTTGCATAGTCAATGAAAGGACAGTCTGATCTGTGACTGAATCACAGGACTGGAGTTCAGAATTCTGATGACTTCACCAACTTGTGCCACCTCTGCTGTTTGTAACTGTGCCTTGCTGTGCATCTGCCACTCAGTGCAGCACAGTGGCTTCTGGAGGGGGTGTGTGCCTGAATGAGACTGGATTTACAGGCTCTCTGGTTAAACCTCTGGCTTTGCAGGCATTCAGCAGAGGCTGAAAAGCTTGAGTCATGGGAAGCAGAATTAACTGGGGAAGTTAGTCTGAGTCTGCATCAGCCACACACCACTCCTTGGAAATGGGAGCACGAGAGTCTCTGCTGGCTGGGGGAATCCTTTTGGAGGAGGCAGCTGTTATTGGACCTTGAATTGCTTACTAGCTATGGATTTTTTGTTTGGCACAATGCTTTATTTGTGCCTCTTTTACAATCTTCTAGCCAGATGAATTATGATCATGTCAAACTCTCAATCATAAGCATTACAGAAATAGAGGACTAGTATAAATTTGCATAATTGCCTTATCCAGTGGATCAGGAAGAGATTTCCTTGTTTGGAATACCAGTTGAGGTACAGAATTCCACGTTGTCTTAGAGAAAAGCTTTTGCAATTGGTGTAATCTGTTTCTGTGTACACATTATGCATTCATGTAACAGTGACATTTCTTATGCACGAATTGCCTGAAAATATGCTTATTATAGCAGTGTCTTTGTCTGCAACAAAATATTGCTCTATGCCTGTGGGTTGCATATTAAATGACTTTAATTAGAGAAGGTGGATTAATCTGGAAACTCATGCAGATTTACACAACATGGGTGACACAGTGTTTACATGGTGGGGTGCTGCTGTGACCCTCCTTCTCAATTCTGGTCTTTCTTTGTGTTGCTGCTTTTAGACCTCCAGCCTAATTATTGTGTTTGCAATTCTCCAATAGGGGCAGGAGACCGTGATAATTCATGCCAGCATTTTGTCGTAGTTTGAAGCTGAGTTATACATAGTAAGAACAAAATCCTGATTCCATTAAAGTTGATGGCAAAAGTCTCATTGACTAAAGTGGGACCTGAATTCTGATTCCAAGTAGAAAATGAGTTGTCCTTAGCGGGCTTATTATAAATATGCAAAGCACCTCTGGATAGCTCAAATGGCATAGGATTGCAAATAAAATACCTCTTTAATATTGCACAAAAATTATTTGAGTAATATACTTTCTAAATAACATCAGTTGATGACCTCTGTTTCAGAAATGTGTGGGTTGTTTTTTGATTTGTACTGTGTATTAAGTTAAATAGCCTTGATGTGATAACAATCCAATCACAACCGCTTCCAAATAAATGGCTTGAAAATACAAAGTATATTTAATCTCATTAAGGGTGACCACATGGAAAAAAAAATTACCATCCCATGTAATGGAGCTGTCAGTGATGTCATATGGAGGGTGAATACTGCAAATCAATGCAAGTTGTTGCTGTCAGCATTCAGGAAACAAGTATGTCAAAATCTGGCTGTGCAGTCTTAAAATATAGACAGAAATGAATTGAATTTTTAAATTATTATAAATTCCTCTGTCTTAAGAAACTCGATTTAGCTAGATTTGTACCAAGTCTATTACTAATTGCAGAGAAGAGAGCTACTGAACAGGCACACAGTGTGTCACAGACTGACACAAATAGGAACAAAACCGAAATTTCATTGAGGCATTTAAACTTCACAGCTTCCCACTTCTTTGCTGCAGTGTTTGTAACTGAATTCCTGTAGACAAAATATACAGACAAGTTCCAGTTGTTGCCATATTAATGCCAAGAGGCGAGATTGCAATGTTTTGGGTCTCTGAACGCTGACACCTACACAAATTCACTACCGGATAGAAAAGACTTGAAAAAAGCATCACCCTCATCACTACTAGGTGGGTTAACCTTTCACAGGCTTCACGGTCCTTACCAGCCTGCTTTCTTCCTGAGGATTTGCAAAGCACTTCGTGCACTTTAAGAATGTAGAGGTGATGACTTTGCTATCAAACTGCTGTCACTTGTCAAGCACAGCTGCTCAGCTGCTATTAGCAGTACTGTAAAAGTGCCGTGTAGCAGCCAGCACGGCTGCTTACACACAAAAGAAAAGTGGGCAGATAAATAGTAGGTAAATTTCTTAACTAGAATTTTAAGATCTTGCTGGAAGGCAGTTGTACATAATGATGAAATGTCAGTGTATGAGCTGGTGCATGCAACTATATAAAACTTTACATGGAGTACTTGGCTTGATGGATCTACTATTTTTAAAAGTAATTTGAGATCCTTAATGAGCATCTCTAGTATTCCATTCAATGGGAAACAGCATCATTAGCACAACACACAAAAACATGCAGATAACCAGAGTTAGCAATTCCAGAAAGTGCTTTACAAGCAGTAGAGGAGTCTCCTCCCAATAGAGTGGTATTGTCTGACTGCTCAGTGGGGAGGGCTGAGTGATTTGTTACCCTCAGTAATAGACTGCACAGTTTAAACAGACTGGTCTCTGACTTTTGGAGAGGAGTACTTTTTTCTCTCTGGCTGTCAGTTTCTGTATCTTTTAAAATGGCCACATTTGTAGCCAGGCAATTATCATTTTGTCATTGTGATTGAATGGAAAAGAGCATTGTGTACAAATGACAGCACTAACTATGTTTCAGTATTGCTGAACTTAAACAATATGCTTTTCATCTCATATCCTTATCCATCTGTAATCTTCCCTCCCCTGTCGCTAGAGCAACACCACAGAGCAGCTGCTTGTTCACATGTGGAGATCATATTGTAAGTCATCCAACTGGCATTCCAATCACGAGATGATGTGCTGCTTAAAAAGCAGAGGGTTCCTTGGGCTGAAGGTTTGCTGCAGGCTCTCATGTAACTGGAGACAGCACTGCACCAATAGTAAATTTAAATTGGATTTGGTTTTTTGAGTAGTCATTTTACACTCACGCCTTGTTTATTCTTAGATGGCAGCATAGCTGAATAAAAACACACCACCAGCTAATCACGATCCTTTACAGGGCACTTGCAAGCATGCACTTGATAGCTAAAGGACTTCCATCAAATGGAACACATTAAACTAGAAATGTTCAGTCCCTGTTGTGATCTGAAGTGTCTCAGCTCTGACCTTACAGAGCAGTGATCAGACTGTGCAGCAACACCTGGATGTATCTGTGACGTATCTGGACATAATTTAGGCAATATACAGTGAAGATACTGCTGGAATAACCCCAGGCAGCAGCTTGCACTGATGCATGTGCTGTCTGCACCTGCTGAGAGATTTACCTGGAATATCTGGACAGCAGACACTCCCTCCACAATGTTGTTTATACAGGTGTTAATGGCTGCTCCTGCTCTGGGGAAGTCCATGGATGCTTCCACCTGTAGCCCTCCTTGCTCAGTCTCACTCCCAGCCTAGAGCTCAAAACAGCAGCACAAAATCCGCTGCTTTTGGGTGTATGACTCCTGCTGTGGGCCCCTATTCGCACCTACAAACGTGGTGGTGATGGTTTAAGGTGCAGGGCAGTGTTTGTGCATGCTGCTGTTCTGGGCTGTGCAGACTGCTTTCTCAGTGGTCTTTGCAGAACCAGACTGGGGCAGCCCTCAGAGGAGCAGAGCTTTTCACTAAATCTCTGAGTAACAAATGAATTTTAAATTTGGTAGAACAATTCTCATTTATCCTTATTTTAGGAGTGGTTGGAGTGATATGGGCAGTGAGTTGTTAGCCTTCCTTTTGACACTTTGGTTTTTATCAAGTTCTCTTGGGAACTAAGAACTACAGGGAGGCAGAATTTATTAAAGCCAGTGATGGTAATAAATCTGTTCCCAGAGGTGTGAGGTATGTGTAAATTAGTTTCCTGCTGTGTGTATCTCTTTCCTAATTCTTTTGAATCGGAGAAATGCAGGAGCTCTGAGGAATTATATACATTTTCATGGTCATCAAGAAGGTTAGAAAGAAATTACTTCTCCTGTTGTGTGTAATCACTTCAATTGAGAAACCCAATCACTTCAACACTGGCCCCTTAAACCGTGTGGTGTGGAACAGAGGTAGGAAATATGCTGTTTTGTGGGCAGAAAAGGAGGGTGGGGGTTCATGAGCCTGTATGAAATTAAAACCAGGATGCTGAACTGCACCTTCATCTGTGTGGGGAGCAGGCACATTGCTGTGTAGTGTTCTTGCTATCTATGCATCCCATTAATAGATACAGTCCATGAAAAAAAAATAAAGGGTCTTTGAACTATTGAATTGTTTAGGCCGCTAGATCCATATTGTGTTCAGTAGCAGATGGAATGGAAGGAGAGGCACTAAAAACTGAGTACAGCAGCTCAGCATGGATTAACCTTGCTGGATCTTCATGGATCAAGAAGTGTAGCACCCTTCAGCCCATATCTGTCATGATTTTTCTTTTTTTTGCTCTGGGACGTATGAACCAATTTTGTCTCCAAAACTCCTTTGAGGAAGAGATGGGTTTAATTTGGTTGTCTTGTTTTGTAATGTGCAAGGTTGTCTGAGCATGTTTCTAGTTACCACAACATCCAGAGCAAAATTTTACAATCCTGTTAAGATCTTCCTCCATTCCTATTTTTAAAAACAATTCTAATTAGTAGAGCTATTTATAAAATGAGTGAAAAGAGTGTAAAAAAATTCCAAACAAACCACAAGCCCCTCAAAAACCCCTCAAAGCAACCAACAGGCATTTTATAAGAGAGAAAAATATGTTTTTGTAAATGTTGGGGTTTTTTTAAAGGAAATGTTCTAACAAGATCTCATGACATTTGTAAAAATGTATAACCAACTACAATGAGTTTCCCAAAGCTCTGTGATTTCTACTTTTATATTTGTGAATAAAAATCTTTCATCATGCATGGCTGAAGAGTCTTTAACAAATGCCAGGTACCTTTGCTTCAGCTATCTTGGAGAGGCCATCCCATGGTCTTGTAACACCACCAAGGCTCAGTCCCTGTCCTGTGATGGTTCCAATCTTCCCTCCTTTCTTATTTCCCACCCAAAGGCTTGGAGGGCAATCACTGCCCTGTTGGTGTCATGTCCCAGGCAGAGCTGGGAATGCACCCAGATTTCCTGAGGCCAGGCACAGTGTTCTCCCTGCTGTGCTGCATTTTGCAGAGGATGTGGTGGGAATGGGCCCTTGGTTTACTCCTCACCGTTGTTAACTCTGCAATCAGCTCAGGGAGTGGAACGTGCTTGCTGATTTTGTGTATTTTCTTTTTTCAGTCTTCTGTGGATATGTCTGTGTAACAGAAACTCAATACAATTTTAATGCTTAAAAAAAAAAAAAACCCAGACAACAAACCAAGCCCTTCATCATTACCTCATTGCAAGCAGGTCATGCTGGGGTGTCACTGGCCCAGAATCTAAACAGCATCTAACCAGGAGCAGGCATGCTTCAAGCACGAATCCCAGAATGAGCCATTGCATTATGTAACATTGACGAATTATTCATCAGCTCTGGTTTAACATTCATCCTGCCACTTAGGCTAAAGCTGGCCATATATTTGCTGGTAAAAAATAACAGTTTTCATTACAGTGGATAATAATGCAAATTGTTACTTTATCCTTAGCTGGCAATGTTGTTACCATGATAAGTTTACATACAGATAGAAATTGTATCACTGCATACTTTGAAGTCCTCTGACACCCATCAGTCATTCTTGTAGAGTTATTTTATCTATGTACATTTGTGTGTGTTTATATATATATATATATGCAGTCATACACAGCAGAAACTCTACCTTTGGACTTTGAATAATACCAGAGAGACAAAATAAAAGGACTGTGCAAACAACAATATATCCAAGACGTCAGTATCACGTTATACTTTGGGCTAAGAAATCCTTCATGTCTGCTTCTCTTTCTTTCTCCATTCATTTTTCAGCATGACTGTCCCTTGTACAGAACACACAATGCCTTCAGCATCTCCTCTTTTACAGCTGCAAATGTTACAAATTATATTCTTTGAGTTTTCCCTTTGTTTGTGCATAACAGTTGAATACATGGACTCCTGAGGAGAATAACCTACAGTGGTTGGCTCTGTCTGGAATATTGAATGTATAAATCAATATAATTGACTGGTTATATTAATTATTTCAGCAAATTTTCCCAGCCCAGTGTTTCAGCTTCCATTCAATTACGTATTATTTAGTCTCCCATAGTTATGTAATACAGCAGCAACGTGGGTTATGTAACCTAAAGAACAAGTTCCTTTTACTTCCAAAGTAATTAGAGCTTCCTTCCTACAGTGAAAGAGTCAAATCCTCCCCAACAAACCCATTAGTCTGACTACAAAAGGCATGAAAGGTTGGATTGCCATTGGATGGCAGCTCTCTGAATGTTGGTCCACTGACTTGAACAGAGATTTTCCAATTTTGGCCTGTTTCATCAGCCTCTGGGACCAAAAGAGGATAAAATTAACCCTGCAGTTTGCCTATCTGGTCTGTGTAGCCCACGTCCCCTCCCTCAGAACCTCCAGAAAACTTGTAAAAGTCCTCGAAAGAGGTCTGAGAGCAGACCTGAGGGATCAGCTCCCTTAGACTCTGGGACTGAATATTCCCAGTTCCTATGCAGGCTAACCAAATCCACATTTAGGATTTCAGAGGAGGGCTAGAAAATGGTGAAGATCAGTCTGTGTCATGCATGCATGAGACCTAAAATTTAACATTAATGGGCCTTGATGTATGAAACAGTAGGAACATTCTTAAATGAAAATTCAGCTCTCTGCTGTTCATTTTCATATACTTGCCACTGCTGCTTATAAACCGTGCATACCCAGTGATTAATTGCTTTCATTCTCTCTGCAATTTCTTATACCTTTCTCTTTTCTCTCCTCTGTCTTTGTTTGATCCTTCACCATTGTGCTAAGCCTGACATTAACATGGGGAAGTTTCAGAGAAGTCACAGATGTATTACTATGAATTTAATGCTATACTTTGTACTTCAGATCAAAGCTGTGTGGCACTGAGGGCATTGCAGGTGCAGTTCCTGTCTCAAAGGACTTGGTGTTACTGGACAGGCAATAAGCAGGGGTTGTGATGGCACATTTGGGTTGATACCATGCTGTGATTTGTAGTCACAGTCCTGGATTAATTGTGCAGCTCTTGAAGACATCAGATATCTTCAGTGCTTTCAACAAAGTGGAAAAAATCTTCTTCAATTTTTCCACTATGTTATTCTATGCAATTGCTCATTATGGTAGGAATATAACTCTTGCTAATTAAAACGGGTACTAGCAATTAAATTAAACAATGCCTTAAAATGCCCAGCTTCACATAATACTCCATAATGGCTGTTTCTGCAGGGAATACTTTTTCACAAGATGATTATGACATGATTTTCTTTATATCAGAGCAATGAATTCTTCAAGGGCTTGACCAGAACCTCAACCTCCTAATGAGAAGGAGTAGCAGCAGGGGAGAAGGGGAGGAAACAGTCAGCAAGCTGAACAGCTCGGAAAATGAAACTGAGAAGATCATATCCTCAAATTATTGATAACCACCTAATTTCAGTTTTTATTAAGCCCATTTGATCTATGAGTCAAGGATATATAGAACATTTTTCTTGATCTCAGTACTTTACTATTCGTAAAATAGGCAAAGATTTTCTCTGTTATTTCTCAACTATTATGGTGAGGTATAAAGCAGCAGAACATTAGATAATGAGTGTATCAGTATATTTAGAAGTGTTGTAATAATTTTTATGTTATTTCAAATTACAATCCAGATGGGTACTTACTGCTGAAACATATTTTAGCTGTCAAAATTGAAGTTCATGCAAGTGCTCACTGCAGAAGAGAATACATATCCCAAGCAAATCTCAGTGTCCCCTTCTCAGTTGTTTCAGGAGTTGCCCCAAAAATATGTTTTTCCAGTGCTGAATAAAATTGCATTCTCCTCATCTCTTCAAAACACAAAAAGAAAGCACAGAGTTAGATGTAAAATACAGTTTCACTTGAAAGCTCAGCTTACAGATGAACCATCTCTAACTACAATTGTTTTTTCTGATTGCCTGTCTTTCAACCTTGGCCTTAAGACTAGGCAATCCCTGTTCCAGGTGTCTAACAATGACAGACAGTTCACTGGCCAAATTCTGCTTTCTAATCTCCTTGATTTTCTCACTAACTGCTGAATGTGTAAATTTAGCATGACTTTTATGGTTTTATTTCAAGAATTCCACGAGCATAGAAAACAAAACTGCAGTTCAAGCTGAGTTCTCCTCTGACTGTATGACTGTGACATAGTTACAGGTCAGAAGATACTTTGTCAACTTTGAACTGAAATTGTAGAAGACAAAAGGAAACTTGGACCGTCCATTTATGTCAGTACAACTTCTAGTCTAGACCACCTTTAAAAGATGGACTGAAGTTATTTATTGCTGGGCCTCCATGAACCAAACTGGAATTCCGAGTATGGAGAAGTCAGATTTGCATCTACCTTTAACTTCTTCCATTTGTATTGTTTTCCCCTCCCTTTCCAATTACATTTACCTTATAATATGCAGTGCTTTGCCTTCCAGTTCACTGCCATGTGGAACTGAATCCTAGTTAACTTTTCCACATTGCTTTGGAAACAGAGCCAGCTGCTGCAGCATCCACTATGAACAACTTGGCATTGAGAATACTCAGCAAGAAGAAACAGTTGTGGTGGGCTTCTATGGACCTCATTTTAAGTGTTTTGTTTTGTTTCTCTTCTAAATGGAACCACAAATATGCACAGAGTAGATAAGTTTATGCTAATATATACAGTTATAAACCTCCTTGGACTTAATATTTCTGTCTTTGGAGACCTGTCCTGAGAGAAAAACTGCCCAGCTGGAGTCTCCACTCTCCTGTGCAAAGCAAGTTTCAACTCCTGCTCTGAATGCTATTTTAGGGAGGAAAGGACAAAGCTGACTTTTTTTTTACTTTACTAGATTTATCTGACAGCGAGCCCTCTCTTGACTTAGACCACACAGATGAATTCACAGACACAGCAGCATTTTGCAGAGCTGCACAGCACAAAGCAGCTGTCACCTGAGGAAGCTGTTGAAAAGAAAAACCCACCCTTCTGAATTGTCTTTTCTTTTCGAAAACCAAGGTTTTCCCCACTGCTTCCTTGGGCCTTCACTTGCCCAAATTTTCCTCCTGTGTGTTCACTCCTGAACCAATGTAATCGAAAGCATAACTTTCATTGACTTCACCAAATGGGCAGCTGAGGCCCAAGGAGCTGCTGTCACTGCAGGTACAGTGCAGTCACACACAGTCATTGGGCTTCTGTTCAACCCAGCGGTGGGCTCAGTCCCTTGAATCCCAGGCAGATGGGGTTGGGAGAGAATGAGGCAGAGGTGTGAGACACAGCAGCCTGGGATCTCTCATTTCATTTGCAGCTCCAGGGTGGGGAATGCCACAAGGATTACAGCAGGGGCAGGTTTCTAACAGCAGTAATCAGCAAGTGACTGATTTTGTGGCTGGCATCTTCTTGGCTCCTCTGTATGTTCCACTCTCTGTGCAGTTGCTAGAGAGCTGTGAAGCTGTCTGTAGGTGAGAGAGTATGAATTTACTGCTGCACCATTACCATTTATTTTTTGGATGTGTCTCTCTTTAATTTTCTATGCCACAAACACTTGCATCACCCTATCTAGGAATGCTTTATGGTAAAAGCAGCCAATTCTTCCTCTGCTTATAGTTATACTTTTTATAAAAGCACATTTAGTATGCCATAAATGCCTCTAAGCTGACAAAAATGGTGCCTCTTTCATTGCCTAGTGAGTGCTCATTATTGCATATCTTGGAGATGATTTTACTCTGTTTGGTTTCTCTGTTTTGTATCACCAGATGAGAACACAACTAGTCAAAGGGAAAAGTGGATATTAACTCCACACATTTGTGCCCTGAATCCCCGAGCAAGCAGCCAACTGAAAGTTGTGTGTGCTGAGCAGGGGGACTGGCACTGCCTGGCAGGACAGGGATGGGGGAGAGGTGTAATTTCCTTTCTCTCAGTGGAGACTGCTTTTTGGGTCTTACTCTCTGTTAGCTGCCAGTTTTTGTTAGACCTAGAGGCATTCACTTAGAAGACTTTTCCTCCACCAATTTTGTTTGAAACCAGCCAACAGGCTTAGAAATTGAGTGGAAGGAATATTAACAGCACATGAATAGGCAGATGGCACAACTGTATATGTTTCATTTCCTGTGGGAAACCAGAGATAGTTTTCTGTCAGAACCCCGTAGTTTTGAAACATTTAATGGGAAGTCATTTGAAGCAGACTTCTGTAAATTACAGGAACTTCAATGTGATGCTCTAGTCTTTGTGCAAAGTTCAGTCCTGTGTGAATAATACGTATATTGAAATCCCCCTGTATCTTAAGCGGCTCACATTTTGTTACTTCTATCAGTGTCTCTGTGCTGGCATTCCCTGTCTGTGAAATGGGAACAGCACTACCTCTTTCACTATAGATTGAACTTCACAAAAATCCTATGAGAAGTGCTACTGAAAGTCTGACAAGGAAAGAGAATTTTGTTTTCAAACTGGGACTTACCTATGATGCAGGAAGAAGGGCTAAATTCTCGGCAATAAAACAAAGATTCCATGTCAGCAAAACCATCTGGTGTTGCCCATTCTGTGCTGAATGAGGCTGCAGTCCTAGGCATAACCAGTGTGAGATCACACAGCTCATGGCATTGCCATAATGCATTTGTGCAGGATGGTTTAACTAAGGTTGGACAAAAAGAATTGGTTCTGGTGTTTCCCGATGCCTGAATGCTTTTTTTACTCTACTAACACCACTGTAAGCTCCTTTGCATGTGTGTCTGTGTGACAGCTGACTTCTTCCTCCGCTATGGAAGTGTCTCCCTGCACAAGAAATACTGGGACAGGCTCTGGTAATGCAGGAGGTCAATAGAAACCACCTGGTTTTATTCCATCTGTGAAATACCTTCCTGATCATAAAGCAGTTCCAAATCTAATATTTCACTGGAACAGTCACATAAAAATCTCTGCAAAGGCACCAGGAACACCAGTTGTCTTCTGCTTTCATATACCAAACACACTAGAAGCAGAAGCTGTGAGCAGTTCTTTTGCATTTCATGGCTGGAAGTGGTTTGACACTGCATTGACAAGATAAAAATATCTGAAGGAGCCACATGCCACAGATCTACAGCAGATTTCAGAAATGAATAACTCAGTATCACATCTGGTTTCTTTTTGTCAACTGTTTGTTCAAATCCCAAGACGTTTCTTCCACAATGCAGTGAAAAGATCAGTCTCGGGTAGCATTCTCCTAACTGACTTTGACAAATGGTGTGTCATCCTGAAAACATATACTTGACAATTCCTCAGTGTATCTGGAGGGCTACCAAATGTGTCTGCTCTTCCATGAGAGCTTAGATCTCCCTGGAGCCAGCAAGCCTCATCAACTTTTCAAACCTGGGTTTTGGAGATTGGTTTGCCAAGAGAGGAATGATGAATAAGTTCTGACACAGGAAGGGGTTCTTGTGTTCCTGCTCCCTTTTGGCTGTTGACACGTGATGAGGATATCTTGAGAACACAGGAGTTGTTGCAAATCAAATAACTCACCTGTGGCTGGGGCCTGGATGGATTACAGAAAACATTCATGTCAATGTATGTCTGTGAAACTTGTGAGAAAGTTTTCTAGCAGTTATCTACAACAGAATACTTAAAACCTTTCTTACTGTTTCAGTAGTCAGTTCTTCTGCACTTTAGGTGCCAGTGCAGAAGTGTGCTTTGTTTATAGCCTGTTACATCCTGTGGTTCAAAACCTGACATTGGATTGCTGACACCTTCTGGAAACAAAAAAATTAATGACTTCTAGGCTGTCTTGGAAACTCTGTTGTAATTTGTCTGTAGTTTTGATATTGGAAATCACTGTGCTCTCCTGTTTTCTAGCAAGGGCTTTTATCTCAAAAGGAAAGTCTAGAAAGGATACCAGGAAAATATAAATAGGAGAATATGGCAAAGGCCAAAAAAGTTTATTCATGGGAACTTTCCAAAATTCATCACTGTCTACACACCTGAAAATATGACTGCTGTTTTGCCCTTGAAACAACAGATAGGCTGAGTTATTAACTAAAGCTTTTATTAATGGGGGAAAGAGGGATTGTGGACACCTTAAGAGCCTTCTGTTGTCATTACTGAAGTAGTGTGTCCTTTGTTTTCAAAATCATCATTAGAGTAAAAGGTGTAGCTCCTTGATAAGGAGCAGTATCTGGTTAAAGATGCACCATCACTGCTGCCTTCCCAGGGAACTGTTTCAAATGAAGAGACAGCATCTGTCAGCTCTCCCTGAAGAAAGGTCAGGCCATCAGCCACCTTGCTTATCTTATGTCAGCCAAATGAGTCATGAACAGCCTGCTGCTACCTCACAGGTTCCTTGAACATTTTTCAGCTTCTTTTGTCAATGAGGAGCCCATACAGGGTCCCCAAACTGCTGATTGCTCTTCACATCAGGCTGTATGTTACAACAGCTATTTTTCACCTCTCTGGTGTTTATCTGACCATGTGCTTCCTTCTTACATGCACTGAAGAAATACTTCGGGAACTTAAATTACCCTGCAGAATCCTGGGATGTGATCATGACCAGTGTTTTGATTAAACTGTATTTCCAAGGACACCTAACAGTATATTAGAAGCTTTTGCTGTATTTTGGAAAGGTTAATTTGCACCGTGTTCCTATCAACTGGAAAGAGTTTTATCTCTATGTCATATTTGGAAACTAAGGCACAGAGGTGTGAGAGCATGAGGTGATTTGTTTAAGATCACACAAAGTATAACTCCCCCTAACTTGGATGTTGTCCTTGGTTAAAGTGTCCAAATGACTTTTTAGTGCTGATTCCTGCAAGAAAAGAGATTGAGCAAGCTGTGACCCTATGGCACTGCAGGAAGCAGAGCTGGTTGTCAGCATCACACCCAAGGGGCTTTCTTTTACTACGAGTGATCATGATGGGCTGCTGCTTGCATTATAGCAAAGATTAGAGGTTCAAATATCAGTTCAAATTACACTGTGGGACATGTGGTGTGAACACAGCAAAAGTTGGCTGCTTGTCCTAAAGGTCTCATATATATGATCTGAAAAGAGAAGCAATGTCTTCCTCCTCCCGGGAGGGTTTACTCTGCAATACCATGAACTGCATCTTTGCTTGGATGTAGATTTTCACCCTGAGTGCAGAGCAGTGAGGATTTGCCTGTTCAACCAGTAGTGTGACAAAATGTGATAGACAGAGCTCTCTTCAAACACAGTGAAGAGAGGTCTGTGTGCCCTGTAGGGGCCTGGAACTCATTGCATTGTCATTTGTTTAGGGACACCAGACCCTAGAGAAATGCCAACCAATGTGTGGGGTGACAGAGGCATTAATCAGAGTGGTTGCTGCTCCTATGTTGTCTAATGACTCATCTATTTGACATAAATTATGCTCAAAGAGAGGAGACTCTTAGTGTCCTTCATGATATGTGAAGTAGAAAAATGTTCCAGCCAACTCCCAAAGTGTGAAAACTGTTTTGTATTTCAGTAATTCCCTTATTAAAAATGAGCAGAATCTAAATAACACAGAATTTTGTGACTGCTCTGTTTTAATTAGTTCCTCTTCTGTTTGCATTCGTTTGCTCAACCACAGCACTCAGTGCCAGCCATTGACTGCACAAATGCAAGTGGTGGCAAGAGTTTTCTTTATCTGCTTAAGCCTTTTATTGAAATGTCCTCTTTTGCTTTTTAAATTTTTTTCTTAAAATACTAAAGGATTAGATGCCCAGCTCCATTTGAAATTCAGTGAATGATGGACATCAATTCCCTTAGGCATCTTCGAAAATCCCATTTGCTCTCTCTAGTGACAATTATCAAATATCTGTGTTTCAGCTAATAAATACAGCTTGGCAGCAACCAACCTGTTTGTTCTGTGACATGAAGGAAATGGCATCTTTCCATGCAACTGTGGAAAAATAGTGCAAGCAGAACTAAAAGTAAACAATTGGAAAGGTAAAAATATGGATATTTTTTGGTATTCCTTGTCCCACCTCCCTTACACACACAGAAGATATTTACATATGCAAGGAGATCTTTCTGTTTAAATTGAATAGTGTGCTGAAATGTCATTGTCTCTAATCCAGTGGTGTGTACAGTGCTTGGCAAAATATTTGTGGATATGGCTTTGCTCCTAAATGTAAGAAATTAATGTCATAATCATAATTCATCCAAGAAGGATTTGGTGGTCACATCTAGGAAAAGGCAGAAACTGTGAAAGAATTATGAAAATGTGAAAAGCCTCAAATGATTTGACCTTATTTTGGACATTACATGGCAGTGGTGTGTGGTTCCTTCCCCCTGTCCCCAAAAGTCTGTGCTCCAGTTTAATGCAGATGGTTATTGAAAGTCACATCAAAGAATAGGTCAGAGCATGTCAAGGAGAGATAATGATTTGTGAGAGAGCAGCAAATCTGCTTTCACACAAGAATGAGAGAGATGGAAGAAGTGTAAAAAGAATATGGAAGGTTTTGTATGGGTGCTTAATAGACTTTGCCTTTTCTTTGTTAAGAAAGCCACATGAGAAACACATCTCAATGTCCTCACCTCACCCTTTTCCCCTTTTCTTCCGGTGTGTTCTCTTAAATGGATTGATACAGGTTAGATAAAAAAAAAATGATGCTGAGATATAACTGACTTGGATCATTTCACTGGTTTTATCTTGGAAGAAAACTGAGCAAAACATTTCCAGTCTTTGATGATGATTTTGCCTCTTTCAGTCCTGCAATCACCCTCTTCCCAGTAAAATCTTGTCCATTGACTTCCTGGGTTTTGTGCTTTCTCAATGTTTGGGTGTTAGTAATGTGTTGAGTTCCCAGAAACCATGAACACACAAGAGAGGAATATTTTTCTTCAGTCTTGGTATTTGAATCATATTCAATTGGTAATGTTAATAACTAGCCATAAAATGAGGCTGTCTTTCAAATGGGTTTATTCCTTCTCATGAAGGAGGATGCGTGTTTTTAACAAATGCGAACAAGAGACCACAGAAGAGGAACCCCAATAACACCAATTTTCAGCTATTAATTTGTGTGGTTCAGATTAATGTCAGAACCATAGACCATCATTAACTTTCTCTCTGTAATGGAGCATAACACTAGCCAGGCAAGGGATGCTTGGTTAGCATATGTCACAGTAATTATAGAATTCATAATTAACTGTGCGGTCTTATAGGAAATGGATGACAAACTATCTGCATAATTTATGATCTGTCTCTGTTAATTTGATTCTGCCATGCATGAAGTTCAACTCCCCTGTTGCCTTCCAGTCACTGAAAATGTGTTTATATTTATCTCTGGAAGGACAGGGATATGAAGGATAAGGATGTTGTACACTGTGACAAAAGTGAGATGAGCAAAATATTCTTAAACTATTGTGCAATGTGTCTCTGTTTTAAATAATGAGCAAAAGAGATACTGCTTGTATGAGCTATTGCCCTCAAGATGTTATCAGTCTTGATTTGAGCACAGAATTCTCATAGAATCTTCTCAGTGACATGAATGGACATTGCAGACTGCTCTGAAATACTGCCTTTGCCAGTGATATGCCTTTTATGCAACGTTGGTAGGTGTAAAAAGGAAAACCTGTTACTGTCTATGACTGCAAATGAGAAGAATGTGAAAAAGGAGACAGGAGAACATTCTGAGGAATGCTTTTTTCTCTTGTCATTTCAGGACTCCTCAGACTTTTAGACTAGTGCCTTGTAAAACCCCTCCACCCCACCTGTCTCCTGGCATAACACTGTTTCCTTCCTTATCCCAACAACAGCTCCCATACAGAGAAACGATTTAAGTTTCTAGGAGTGTTAATTGCTCCATTTTTATTTTATAGGGAAAATTTTAAATAATAATAAAACCCCCCACATTATTTTGCTGTGAGATAATGAGGTAAAACTTATTCCCCAGCCATTGTACACACATTTAGGGAGCATATTTTTATTGTGGTAGCACCACAGGGGCCCTTGGAATCTGCAGGATTAGCTTGGCTTAGTGTAGCTCCCTATGATTCTCCTGCAGCTTTTTGCCTCAGGTTTTCTCCCAAGGTGTTCCAAAGGCACTGAGAGTGATTGCATCCATCTCTTGGCACTTGATGAAGCTGCAGCAAATGCTCTCCCAACTTGGGCCTGGAACATTTCTCCACAGAGTAGAACACACCTCCACACAGATGAAGAAGGGCTCTGAAGGGAACAGATATTGACTGCTCATGGAAATGTAGCTGTACCTTCAAGCTGCTCTTGCTCTTCCACCACCCCAGCCCCCTTGCAGCTCCACCTCTGCCTTCAAAGGCAGGTTGAAATGCAAATACATTGATGTTACCCTTTGATCTAATTTCATCTTCATAATTTCTCATCATGTTATAAACCACTCAGAGTGAATAAACCAGTAATTAGACATTATGGCTAGAATTAGATGTAATTAGCTATTTAAAGGAGGGCTAATTATGCTGTTAATGGAATTTCCCATTTTGGGGAGGGAAGAGGGATAACGTTAAAATACATCTATAAGACTCCAGTTAATGCACAGAATTAGATTTTCTGTGTTTTACTCTCTAATTCTTCAGCAGAAAGATGCTCTATTTTACTGAGAGATTAGCTTCAACTTGTGTTTATGCGAAACTGTTTCTTGTTAAGTTAACGATAATATAATTTTTCTGAGCTATTCTGCTCACACTGTGACTACTGCTTCCTTCTAGTGTTGATTTTTTGACTGCTTCTTTTATGTTGGTTAAGAAAATGCATGATTATGTCACCTGGGTGCCACAGGAGGAGAAATTTTTATATTACATAAATGAAACCTGCCTTGGAGAAAGTTTTTACACTGTGTGTCTGGAACCAGCCTGAAACATACTGAGCAGAGAACAGCCAACTTATCTGAAACCTTATCCTGCATCATGTAACTCTCCCTGTCTCTCTTCCTCACTCTCCTTGAAGAAAATTAATTTCAAGTGTTGCCTAGTGATGGGTACTGCTTCTTCCAGCTGTACCTGCAAAAGTCTGGACTATTACTGGCTTTCCTTTTTTAATTCTAATTCCCACTATGCTCCTAAATTTAATTTGGCAGTAAGTGATCCTCCCCAAATTTTAAAAATTCTCCATAATACAGACCATTTACGTATCAAATGGCTGGGAGTAGATATATTTAACTTCCAAAGTGTTATAATTTAATCCAGGCCTCTAGGGATCACATTTTCCATGTATGAATATTAACAAAATGTGAAAACTCTTACATTCCAAATCACTATAAAAGAAGTAATTTCAGTTTGTTTTGAAATGCTTTCTATAACTATTTGAAAAAGTCTTGGAACCTTGTAGCCAAAATGCTGAGATCATGTTTAGGATCTGATGCATGGAGGTGAGAAGGTTACACAAAAGCTTCGGTTAAATAGGGTTTCTAGAGGCTGAGGTATAGAATCATAAGATAATCCCTTTAAACACAAGGTACTGGTGACCAGGACTATGATTATTACTCATGCTGGCTTCTCCACACTAGAGGAAGATTAAAGAAACAAAAACTGACACAAAAGAAATGAAGATCTTTGTTAAGAGAGGGCAAAGAGAGGAACGTGCCCACACATGCTCATGACTGTACTTGAATAACATCCAGAGATTTATCAAACTCTGTAAGTTTTGTGCAAAATAACAGTCTAAAAATAGCAGCACTGGAGGAAAGGAAAATGCTGATAGCAGGCTTGGAAAGATCAATTTTCTGTGAGAGTGTTTCCTGTGATAAAGAACTAAGAAGCTTCCTAAGGGCTTGGTGATAGAAACAAATGATTCAACTGTAGGATCTTAGGGGCTGGGACAGTATTTTATTTGGCTTAATGGAAGTGAGGGCTTGAACTATGTGATACAAATTATAGTATTAGTAAAATTATTACTTCTTAAAGTAAATTCTACTGTGAGTTTGACAAGGACAGTGTGAATGACTCCCTGAAAATAAAGCAAGGATGAGTTCAAGCTATGAATCCTCACTGACATGGTTTTTGTTTCTTTGACAAGCGACCTCTGTCTTCTCAACTTCTTTCAAATACAGTTTAAAAGACCCATTTGTGGTTCTCATTGCAGACTTGCACCATCCAGCTTCTTGAATACAGGCAATGGGAAAGAAGTTTTGGGGACAAGTCACCAAGGTGTGCAAGTGGGAACACAGCCAGATGGGGACTGTAAAGTAGATGTCACTTTGTCAGAAGGATTATTCTCATGCTGCAATATGAATCACCATCTCTTGTTCTGTTTTTACAGAATAAAACACCCCAAGAAGAGAGAAGGAGATTTTGGACAACTGCATATGCATGAAAACTTCTTACGTTCACCCTCAGTCTGACACAGAGAGCTGTGCACACCTCAGTCATTGGATTCACTTTGACTGTGGACCCTGGAATGAAAGAAAGTGAATCCACTGTCACTTCTCTGGAGGCTTTTTCTTCATTCAGCTGCGTCTCATCTTTCAAAAAACAGTGTCAATAGTAGAGTGATAGAAGAGGTGGTGTGCTGCTCTAGTCTCATCATGAAAGCAAATCCTAATTGCTTCTGTGTGAAGAAAAGGGACATTTTGAGTCTATTTAAAATCAATCACCAAAGGCAAGGAGGTGTTTTCAAGGTTAAGGTCAACTGGATTGGTTGCAGAAGGCTGAGAGAAGGTTGTTTTATTTCTTCTAGAAAATACCACTGGGGCTTCTAATTTGAGTTAATTGGGGAGTAATTCTTTTTCTTTCCATTACGTTAATGATTTATTTCACATAGAAACCCATTTAGTTTCACAGTGCAGAAAGCTTGTTTGTGGCTCTCAGTAGTCTAGTCCCAGAAGAAAGGACGAAAAGCTGGTTTGTTCCTATCTCACATTAAAGATATGTGCTTGGTACAGGTATTGTTTAACCTGTGAAGTCTAACCTGTAATCCAGCTGCTGCAGGCTCCATTATTCTGTGTTGCTTTTCCTGGAGCCTACAAGGGAGGATGTATTTCTCTTATGCTCTGTGCTCTGAAAACAACAGCTGTTTTGTCCTTGTGGGTCTTCTTTCTCTTTGCTAATTATTCCTTGAGGATTCATGGATGGAAAGGTATACCACAAAACTGCTAACAAGGCAGGAGAGCCAAACTGGGCCTGAAACTTCTCCAAGAGAATCCCTGCTCCTTGTCTGGAGTATTTGAGTGACAGCTCTTGCTGGTCCAAAATCTCTGGTGTAGAAGAGAATTAACAAACTCCTAGGCTTCCCAGTAGATGACTCTGAAGAATGAGCTGCTAGGAAATTACTACAACATCAGATTCACCAGCTCATGGAAGCTGAGTTTTTGGGCAGGGATCCCAAAGACACCACAGAGGGACACAGGCTATTAAAGATCAAGGAGATGACACACAACACAAATATTTTTGACATTAAAACTTAATTCAAGTTTTAATGAAAATGTGAGCACAATAAATGGCAGGGCAGGAAGTTGAGCCAATTTTTGTAAATAAGTACAGAGTTGGGAGAATTTTAGAATAAAGCTGGGTCCTAATCTGAAGTTATTAAACAGCTTAATCATACATAGAGATGGGATTTAGTTTCAAGTGGAAGCTACATGGAACCTAAACTCCTAATCTCTTTAAAACATAAACACTGAATATTAACCAGAAAATGACTGAGCCTCTTCTATTCATGTTTTTTTTTTTTTTTAATCAATTTAAATACCATCTGTCTGACTTTGTGGAGCGCAGTGAAGAGAAATTGGTACAAAAACAGCAGTCAGTGCTTTTTACACCTTCCAAATGGCCTATAGCTCCAAGTAAAATACAGTGCCATTCTCACCTTCATAGGAGGTGGTATATTTTTCCAGGAATGCTGCCCAGAAGCACTTCTACCTCCTGTCCATGACCACATGGTTGTGAAGCTTGGCACAGGCCACTGAATAAGGCACCTCTGCAGTGCCTCCTGCTCATCAGGGGGAGCAGTGAAGATTTGTGGTATCCCAGATAAAAGTTTCTACAAATTCCTGAGGGGAACAGACACAGTGAAGATGGTAGGTTCCATTTTATTCACCCTAGATTTTCTATACTTTAACAGATCCATATTGCTTTGAGCTTCAAAGTTAACAATTTTTTTGTTCTCTTTGATGTTTACTTTCAATTAGATAAAGTTTTTACACCCATCAGCACTACTTTGAATCTTCTCACAGCCTTTCACCACCTTTGTGGTAATCAATGATAATAATGATGATGATGATGATGAAACTCAGGGCTTACAATAGGCTGGAGAGAGAGGGAATTGATGTGACAGAAATCCCACTCCATAGCCCTACATTCTTTCAGTATTTTCTCTTTCTGTATAACTAAATGTTGCACCTAATTTGCTGTCTTTTTATGCTTTTGCATTTCTTTCACTGGTACAGCTTTCTCTACATCTCTTCCACTGAATTTTGCATTTGACATGGTTTCTCTGGGTGAACTGTAGTTTTTTCCAACCTTACTTAACCTCTTTCCCATGTTTCCAACAGTATCACCCATGTTTCTTTAGTGTACTCTTGCAATTGATTTTTATTGGATTTCTGTCTGAGGATAATCTGCCAACTAGTAAAACATTTTATACCTGGTGCTTTTTTTCTACTGCAGGAACAATTTTTATGCCCCATGGTGAAACATTTTGTTCCCCAGGACATGGTGCTGCCACCAATCTCAACAAGGTTCCTTGCTGACTCTACCCCATGCAAAGTGAGTCTGAGAAGATTAATTCTTTCTCTTTAAAAGTTACTTAAATTGTCCATGTTTACAATTTTCTCACATTAAGTTCAACAGCAATGCCAACAGACTAAATATGAGTCTCTGCAAAGCTTTAACCCCTCCTTCATCTGCCAGACTTTCCAATTCTTTTGTCTCCTTGCCTCTGTGCTACCCTTTTTTTTCAGTTTAGCTTCTCTTGCTGTGATTCCATCAGTCTGGGAGGGAGAGAAACACTGGAATGACGTAGTTAAATGTGTTTTGAGCTATCACAGGGCAACTGCAGCAGCCATTCAAGCTTTTCTTTCTAATTACCATAAGTAATTAATAGCTACCCAAGAGCAAGATTCAGATTAATTAACTCTCACCAAAGTTTTCCTCCAAAATACTCCTTTGACCAAATGTTCAAGGTAACTCATTATAACTTAAAGTAAGCTAGGAAAGTGTTATTAGCTGCAGTAAAACTGAAGAGGTTAGTAGCTCAGCTAAACTTTCTTCTGCCACTTTTCCATGTTTTCGGTGTTGCCTAGGAAAAGGACAACAATTAAACTTTCCTACTAAGTTTGTATTGATTTCTATTTCTTGCATTATCCTGATGAATAGTTCAAAATGGTGCAGTCATATCTTCCTTCATATCTTAATATACAAAGGAAAAATAATTGAGTTCCTTTAGTTTGTCCATTCAGTCAGACAAACTCTAAGTTATTTGACATCTAATAAATTATTTTCACAAAAGTGGACAGTGAAGAAGTGAAAAAAGGCCTAAGAGGTCTTTGCTATTGGCCTCCTTGGGACACCAGTGATTTAATCAGAAATATGTTTTAGTCTGAAGTCCCTACTCTGTAATGTAGAGTTCTGATCTGGTGCATTGATGGAGATAGCCAATATTTCCTAAGGCATTCAAGAAATTTAGTGGTAAAGCACTAAATTCACTGTTCCCAAATAGAGATGTTTTTTTAAATTCGCTCTCTGCCCAGAGTACGAGCCCATGTTCCATTCCTACTTTGCAATGCAATTACTTTCTGTGTATTTTATTCCAAGGATATCAGTTTTTCTTCTTTGAGTCTTGAAACATCAATTAATTGTGGGTAATCTTAAACAAGACACCTGAGAGTGATTCTAGGTATTGAATATTTGCTTAAGAAGAGCCAGATCAACATGTAGGTCTTTGAACTCACCAAGTCTTCAAAGCTGCACTGGTGATAAATCCTTGAAAACTTTTTTTCCCCAATGCTTTTTGTTTTAGCTGTCCAACATTCACCCTGTCTGTCAAACAAGACAGATGAGCACAGTTCCAAATCCTCCATAAGGATTACATCACTGCAAATGATGAGGCTTTGGGGAGATGGTGTCTGCCCTTATCCCCTAAAATCTATCTTGGGAGGATTTTCGTAATCTCTCTGAAATCCTGGATTTCCAGAACTCTTCACAGAACTCTGTAAAACCTCTCCTTGTCAAGAGCTGTACAGGGAGGCAGTAACGTTGTTCTGCTGCAATCTGGCTGCATGATGTTAATAGTTTCTCTGCAACTCCTTGCATCATCATGCATTTTTAAAAAGTATTTTTAAAGAATGAGTGATCCCATGAAGTTAATACATAGAAAACCTACTTTGAAGGGTCTGAGTCTGATTTTCAAGTTATGCTTTTATTTGGTGAAGGCACTAGACATTTTGTTTTTTTAAGAATACAGAAAGAAAAAATGTCATAGTCAGAGGTAAAATCTGTTAATAGATCAGACGATGAATTGGGAAAAATGAGCCTTTTATACCAAAGAACTTGTCTAAGAAGAACTTGTATAACTTGATGCTCTTCTAATTTGTCCAACAAATCAACTGGTCTATTACAGCTAATTGCAAACTCTGCCCTTTGTTTAAAGGAGAGTTGAATAGCTTATATTCAACTGAATATATTCAGCTCCTTTGGGAAGATCAAGGCTTTATGTGAAAATCTAATTATTATGTTAATTACTATTCTAATGGCAAGGAGTAAACTACAGACCTCCAACTGCAAGGTGACAATAGGAAGATATCAATCATTAGATTTGTTTCTGTAATACATGAATTTTCATGGTTTGTTGAAAGCAAACCAACTCTCTGGGGGAAAAAAATTGCCTTGAAAATCAATGAAGTTATCACAGCTGTAATTTAGTGTTTTGATAAAGCTGAAAATTAGCCAGTTAATATTCTTGTCAGTGACAAATAAGAAATGTGAATTATTGCATGGACAGTTTTCCACATGATAGTTGATATATATGCATATATATAATTTTCTTTTCCTCTAGTCACAGAGAAATAGGCAACATTATTAGCAGTGAAAAAGACAGCTCAGAATCAAAAGATGATTAAAAACAGTCCTTTTCTTGAAAGTGCCTTTGTGTTAGGGTAGGGATTGAAGAGAGAGAACCTTCAGAGCCTGCATCATCACGACACTGCAGCAGCCAGGCAGGAACAAGTCCAAAAATAAAAATGTATGGGCAGACCCAAAGGACTCAAAGCTGTGTCTCGGCAAGACATTGAGCAGCTCCTGAATGCCTGGTGCCTGGCAGGGCTAAACTCCTGAACACTGGCACCAGGGTTCTGTCACTGCACCTCCCTTTGATTTCTATCTTCATTTTCACTGGTGTTGAAGATGAAACAGCAAAACAAGCTGAGCTGAACAAGAAAGTTAGGAGTGTGTGAAGGGATGTAGGAAATGGAAAGTAAAGGGGTCAT
This sequence comes from Climacteris rufus, assembly GCA_013398175.1. Classification (NCBI taxonomy): domain Eukaryota; kingdom Metazoa; phylum Chordata; class Aves; order Passeriformes; family Climacteridae; genus Climacteris; species Climacteris rufus. The sequence goes on from VZRZ01002989.1 coordinate 841,173, forward strand.
TGTGGTCTTCTATTGATGAAAGGATTTACCTGCAAACATTAGACATGGAGACAATGGCTCAAAGCTTAGAGCACAAGAACACAACTCTGGAGAAAAAGTCTCAAGTCTCCAACAGATTTCTTATAACTTTGGAAGAGCAACTGGTTTCCAGGAGTATCAGTCCCATATTTCTAACAACGACGTGGGAAAACCCTCATTTGACATTATTCTCTGGAAGAATAAACACTTTCAAAGCTGAGATGTGCAGAGACTATGTCGTGGCAAGTTGTATGGTGCAACTCAGTCTAAGCATTTTGGGAGTTTGGTGTCTAAATCACATCCGTGTCTTTCAGATTCTGGAGTGGGTGGCTGTGATGGATAATTTTCCATTTACATTTGTAAATAGCAGGACACTGAATGGGCAGGACACAGCTCACACCAGTTGTTAATGGGTTGTCTTATGGAGGAGCCTTGTTACATTTGCTCTGCTTAGAACCCTTGTGGCACAGCAAGGTAACTGTGGAGAGTTACCCAAAAATATTTCTCTGACCCTATTTGGGGGAAAAAACACATTCTATATATTGGGCAGGATCATTCTCTTCTCCAGTCCTCCAAACTATTCTGGAAATATTTCCTCCTTGTGTGTAATTGGTGTATAAAAATAACTAACCCTTAACATGTACAGTACATATATTTTTTCACCCTTAGAAAGGCGTAAACACCATTACAGTAACTTGCCATAAATGTGTCTACAACACATAAAAAAGATTACTGAGGAGGAATATGCTATCCTTTTACCTTTCTCTTATGCCAGTCATTACAAAATCAGTCACATGTTGCAGCACAATGGATCAATTTCATTGTGTACCACTGATAAATTTAATGTATGCTGTGCATGAAAATCCCATTATTGTGATTTTATAAGTAGTATATAAATATATGGATTCTAGTAAAACCAAAAGAAACAGTAACACTGATTGAACTTTGAAAAGTGCTTACCTTAAAAAGTAAGATGTTGTGATCCTTAGTAAATTCTTTCAACTTAATTTTCCTTTGCAGTGTTCATTTTTATAATGCAAGCTTTGCTGCATTAAGCCATCAGATAAAAAGGGTGTTAACGGCCTGGCCACATTTTCATCTAACAAAGGCTACATTTAGTGGGCTCAATTACTGTGGAAGCTTTAGCTAGAAATAGAAAAAGAAAGACGACAGAGCAATTTATTTTTACAATAAAACTATTAATTCTTGCACCCTCCCCTCCTTACAATATTCTGATGCTTAACACTACATTAATGAGGCACTTTTAATATAATTATGGTTGCTTTTGTTCCAGCTCTTCTTGATTTTCAGATGTGGCCTTAGAATTAACCGTCCTTGGCCAGAGTGAAATGTTCCCTTTAATTGGGCTGAAATTGTCATCTTTTAACAATTCCCTGAAACATTTTTTGCTATTTTTTACTGTTTGGATTTAGGGAGAAGAAAGAGAAAGCATAATTTCATGATGCTTCTCTCTTTGGGTAATTTAACCAACCTAAAATTTGTAGCATCATTGCTGGGATTTTCACAGTCTGAAGCCCAACATATGGGCACTGAACAGTTTTTCCTTGCAATCTTCAGATTCATTGTAATTTATTTTCTTTTACAGCAGTCTGAAGAATACAGGATCTAACTCCTAATACAACTAATTCATTAGCAACAGGCTATGTTGATTCTGGAACCAAACATAGCAATTACCCTAAAGGTCTTTAAAATGCCTCTTAAACAATAATTTGAAGGAGTGGGTTATTTACACAGCCGGTAACAAGCTGTGGAGCATTTAATCTTCCAGTTGCTGGTCTTCTCCTCTGTCAGGGTTGTGCTGGCTCTTATTTGTTTGTGGCCTATGACTAAGTGTGTTGGTGCTGCACACAGGCAGCTACTTTGCAGTCTCAGAAGGATGGAGGAATAAATGGACCATAGCAGCTGAATTCTCTTTTAATTTTTAGCATGTCACCTTCTGCTCAGTGCAGGGAACACGGTGCTTTGGAATTCAGCTCACCATCTTTACTGGGCTGTTTTCTCCATCTCTGTGCATGTGGCTGGCTCTAGTGGGCTTTGATATGGTTATGAAATGGCAGTGTGAATTACGTCTCTCTCTGGATGAATGAAATTTATACCATCACCCTCTTATGCATATTAAGAGAAAACTGCTCCTGTTTCAGACATAAGAAGATCTTTCCAGCATAAATGGGGAGATTCCTCATCATGGTCCAGTCCATCTGTGAACTTTGCGAACTGAACATCACCCCACTCTTACAGCTCCAGCAGCTTCGGACGTTTTGTGCATGTGGTTGGTTTTTCCCTAATAAAGCAAGAGCAGTTCTGCTGGTTTTGTTTTATTCTGCAAGCACAAAACCCCAAACCAGCTCTCTTCCCTGTTTACCTTAATGTATGTGTGAAGCAACAAAGTGAGTGCACTGCAGTACAGGATATTTGTTCTCTGCTGCTGTCCCATAATGAGCAATTTGGCTTTTACACCCCTGAATGTGGCTCTTCCACAAACAGGCATTAATTTTTTGTCTTCTGAGGTTTGGCTTAAGGACCAGTTAGAGACACAGACATCCCACTGGAAATGAGCCCTGCTACCCTTTCTCATAAAGGTGTGAGAACCATTCCTTTAACACTCCTGGAAAACAAACAGGGTATTTGCTTCCTGGAGAGGAAATTTTTTTCCAACTGTTTCTGTTCTGGTGAAATTTCTTGCAGTGATAGATAAAAGCAAGTTGTGAGGCCCAGGAATGGGATAATTTGGTAAGATATGGAACAGTGCATGGTGGGAAAGCCCTGGTAGGAAACTAGAGACTGCCCAAGAAAAAAAAAAACAAACATTAAAATAATAAAAAATAAATATTTGGCTTGTCTTGGAGGGATAAATGGCATCTCCAGATAATCCATTTGGGATCTGAGGGATTTTCTTTAGCTGAAAAGACTTATAAGACAATTGTCAGAATTCCCTAGGTAGAAATACATGAGATGAATTGAGCCCGTGTGAATGGAAAGCTGAAGGCTTGATCTGGGCTGCCCTGGCAGAATCCAAAAGAAAAGATTTAAAATTAGACTGAGGCAGGAAAAAGGAACTGCTCTTGTGGAAGTGTGGAGGGAACAAAGGGTTTCCCTGGGACTAAGGGCTTGCAGGTTTTGCAATCCCCTTGCAATGCCCTTGCTCAAAGCATGAGCATCACTCCTCTGAAAACTCCAGAGCCCTGTGTTGTGGCAAAGCTGTGATTTTGTGTTGGACAAAATGGGGTTTCCATAGCCAAGGCTGGCAGGAGAGGATAATAGAGACTTTCCTTACTTTCCTCCCAACTCTTGGAGAGTGCTCAGGCCTTAAAAAAAAATCTCAAGGATCTCTTCCTTTGCTTCAATGCCTAGGGCAATGCACTCTAATTCCTCTGGGGCACAGATTAATATTTAATGACCAATGGCTTTGAAACTGAAGAAAAAAATTAATGGTCAACTTTGGCCTACTCTGTTCAGGGTTTAGGAGTGTGTAATTCTTTACAAGAAGAAATCTTTGCCAGATATTTAAATCTGGCGCTGTCCAATGAATCATTCAGTGATGAAATATTCTGGAACCATTAAAATTTTAAAAAATAAATCATGCATTAGACTTTTGCACCACTTAATGTAGCAAAGAAGGCACCATTTAAATATTACTGGCTTCATTAACAGAAACTAAATTATTGTTCAAAAGCAAATGAATCAATCTCATCCTGGGAGATTTCTGACCTGTATTTATTTCTGCTACTGGAATAATTATAAAGTGCATTGTGATTGTTAATTTTGGTCTTGCTGTCAGGAAAACTTGTCATGCTCAGTGTCCATTGTCTTGAGGGACAGGAGGGGTTTGGAGCTGTGCTAGCAATAAGGGAGAGATTTGCTGAGTATTCCCATTCTATGTACATTTTCTTGGACAGCTTTCATAAATATACAGCCCCCCAGCAAAGTCAATTCTGCACAGTACCTAAAAGACAGTCTAGATCTAGAAAGAGAAGTAAGCATCCATACTTACTTGACTTGATCTTGCAGGTTATGTAATCATTTTTCTTGACAGGGTGAGAATCTGGTTGATATAATAGGCCTTTTAAACCTACGCACTCTTTGAATGTAAGGATTCAACAAGAATACATTTATTATTCTTTCTTTTTGCTTTTGCAGGTTGTCTGTGTTTATGTGACTTTGGAGTAACTTTAATGTAATATAACAGAATTATACACTGCTATATATAGTTGAAAATGCCATATATAAAGGCTTTTTCTCTTACAGAAAAAAACAATGATTAGGATCTATTTTAAAAGAGGTTATGTGAGTGCAGTTAGTGACAGTTACTTCTTCAGATATGTCCATATTGTTGTAAGATCAATACTTCATTGATTGAAATTATAAGAGAGCTACTATTAGATTTCATGAAGTTGTTAATTAGCAAAATACCAGTAGTGCATACTGAATCACTAAGGTTTTATTGCTTAATTATATGCCTAACTAAGCATACCCTCTGCTCTAATTAGTGGAAAATGAGTTAAAAATATACAGGATATGGCCTACTTCTGTACACAGTCACAGCTTAACTAATTTTCTTTAATTTCCAGATATTATATCAACATTATAAAATATTCAACACATGTATTTCATAGATCTGCTACCATTAGTGTCAAATGTGTTGATGCAGCTTAACTAATCTAGAAGTAAGTTTAGAAATTAATGTTAATACACTGTTTATGAAGACTGCCAGTACCTTAACTGTAAATAAGGCACATTAATTTTGAGTGCTCAAATACAATTAAATGCCAAAGTGAGACATGTTCAACAAGACTAGAGGTACAGAACCTTATTTTAGTAAGAGCATGATTCTTCAATTATAGAAATATAGGCAACCTCCATCAAGGATCCAAAAGTCTCCCCTTCGCAAGGATTGTGCTTGGTTTTAAATGACACCTGTGAGTTGAAAACCAGATTTGTTTTCATGAACAGGCTTGGTTATGATTATCTGGTAACTTTGAGCAGTATCTAATTTTCTGTCAGCCTCAACACACATTGTGAAGGAAGCTGAAACCTGAATTCTGCCCACTCTGTGTTAGTAATGGCTTGGGATTTTTATCTTGTTTCATTTGGTTTGGGTTGATTTCTGAACAGCAGGATTTTCAGGTGATCATAGTTCAGAAATTCAAGCTCTCTTTCTGGTTGTGCTTCCATTTACTAACCTGCTAAATTCAGAGTATCCATCCCAGAGGATACTTGGGAAGTTCAGGCAGTAGTCTATGTAGCTTTGGCAGCTGTCTAGAAGTTGTATAGGAAATGTGCAGTGTAATTAATGAATGAGGAAAAATGGTGGGAAAAGAGTTCATCTGTGGCTGTTCAAAGAAACCACCTCTGGCCTGGGCACTGCCTGAGCTGCAGAACACTGAGGGCTGAGATAAGTGTCACAAGACATGTGCCTTGTTCTCATAGAATTCCTTTTGTCTCCTGCTGGAGAAAAAATCCCAAGCTAAGGTGCCTTTGATCTGACCTGGTCCAGGCATCACAGTGTAATTAATGCATGTCAGAGCCTGCAGCAAAATGTAATCCACTGCAGTTCTGCTGCTGGTTGTGGGCTAAAGTGTGTGGACTCTTGTTCCTGTCTCAAATCTGTAAATTAGTGTCTCTGTTGAAATAATGAAATTTCTAAGCATCAGGTCAGAGGGAGAGTGAGTGACATGCCAGGAATTTGTTCAGTGGGAATCGATGTGATCAGCTTGAGTGAATGATATAAAACTAATGGTGTGCAGATACCCCTGCCTGAACAGCACATAATTCCTGTAGAAGGGGAAAAGGTTTTATGGAGCCGTGGTTAGCCCTCTGATGATCAATAAAATCCGTTCTTCTAAGGTGATCCCACTGGGCATCTTCTGCATATTGTCAGGACAGGCCACCAAAATGTCTCACATATTAAAGCTTTATTAGCCTCTCACATTCTCCACCTCTGTGCATATTCAGGCCTTTCTTACCACTTATTCCATACAGAGCAGATGCATAACCTGATGCTGGACCAGCACTGGGAAATTGTGAAGCCGTCTCACCATAAAGATTTCCAGAAAGAGATTCTGTCTGGAGAAGCAGAACAATGAGCTAAACCCAAAATCAAAGACCAAGTGACCCCTAACAGAGGCTGGACAATGTCCTGAGCAACCCACTTTGCTTAACCCTACTTTGAGCAGGGAGTCTGAAGTGGAAAATCTCCAGAGGCCCCTTCTGACCATCATTCTATGACTGTAAATTGATGTTTGCCTGGTATGGCAGAACTCTCCTGCCAGGAGCATAGAAACAATTTAGGGTCCTCTGGAGAAGTCAGTTGCTCATAACAAACATCTTGATGTATATGGGAAATGCCTGTGGGGAGATAGGTAACTCTGTTATTGTCTGCTGGCAATAACACATTCCTGCAAGTAGTTTTATTGCTGTCAGTCATATTTCCCTCAAGTGCCCTCAAGGGGCAAACAAGTCTTGAATATCTGGGAGATGACTAATGTACTTGGGTAGGAGCAAACTTCCTCAGTACTGTCAACTTTTGACACTTGAAAGTGATGCCATGCACACACCTCTGCACTGCCACCCTCCCAAAAAGCACTCCAGAGAAGAGGAACGATCCCCTTCTACATAAACTTGCTTTGCCATTAGCAAGATTTAAATTTTGCAGCAGTCTTGAGCTGGACTGATCTAAAATACAGTGGAAACTTATATACCATAAGAATTTCCTAAATTATCAGTGCCTGACATGTTTTTGTGCAAATTTCACATTGCCAAGCTGAAAAGCCTCTCTAAAATGTCTCATGATGACCAAATCTATATATAGCAGGGGAAAGCTCCAAATCCTTTCCAGTGTGTACCTTGCACAGAAAGCCCAATGTACCATTTTTCAAATTCTCAGTGGTATTTACACTTCTGCCCCTGCACAGCCCTGTCCTAAAACTCCATGTGGTTAAGCTCATAAGCTTTGATCCAAATTCCATTATCCCCTTGTCACCATTTGACCTTGTAAACTTACTTGAAAATCTGGTCACTTAATTGTTATAAACAAGTGGAACCTAGAATGCCTGAAAACCTGGAAATCTTTTCAAGTTTTGTCCCAAGGTGTTAACCTCAGGCATCAGAGGAGGAGTCAGCTTTTAAGTCTGAACCTCAGACCCTCAGAACCTTGCATACATAGTCATGAATTTCAGGTATATTGAAGAAGGTCATTGATGGGAAAGCTTGAAGAGAGTCTGTGGGACCAAGTTCAGAATCCCTGGGGAATGCCAGCTTCAAGAACTTCTTAAATGAACAGCTTATAAAAGAATTAATATCTTCTCAATATAGCAAGTTCCCTGCAGAAAGCATTTGTCTTTGCCAGCTGACTCCCAAATGCATTTGGACAAAAACTAGAATATACATAATAGCAGGAAAGCCATTGGAATGACTGACTTTGAAGGAAACAGTGGTAAATAAGGGCATTTTTTGCATGTTGAGGCTTTGCAGCTTTACACACTGAAGAAAACTCAGAGAGCCTTCCATGATGCATCTAATGCCAGCTGGGTGAAAAGGTGAAAAGTCTTTACAGCAAGATGCTTGTGGATCTTAGGTCTTTGTATGAGGCTAGAAATTCTTTGATAAAGCTGTTTAAAGCCTTTCTGAAAGTTTTTTGAATGATGTGTTTTGTAAAATCATGCCATGAATTAAAGATGTCACTTTCATTGTTAAAAGGAGTTGAAAGGATGCCTAAAAACATCTACAGTGCTTGTGCAATCAATAGGAGGAGATGCCTGAAAATCTGAGGAAGTGAATGTTCTGCCCGACCACTTGCTCTGTTACCTTTGAATGGTGGGAAAGTGTGTGCCCCACATGTACCAGGACTTCTGACATCAGTATCCCCACTAAAAGATTTCCAATGAAGACATCTAGTATTTGTCACTATTTTTCACAGAAGTCTTTGGAAGAATTTATCTTTCACATGTTTTTGTTGACAGGTTTGTGAGCTTTTGTTATTTGGTGAAGGCAGTTGTACAAACTCAGTGTTGATTTTACTGGGTTTAAGCATACAGTATTTGTACTTGTTTTGGCATTAAGTTGCATGGATAAATACACATTTGCCAGAGCTGGTGAGCAACCTTCACCTGAAAGTTGCCATTAACCCTTCATGGAATAAACCAAAGATCCTCCTGGATTGATTGCACAAATGACAGTCTTAAGTGATGCTATTACATATAGACACAGGAAGATTACTATTCCATCCATCATTCACAAAGAGTAATCTGTCTTTCTCATCTCCCTCTGATCTTTCTGTTCTTTGATTTTGTTATCATTACCAGGAAGATGAATCTCACAGTGCCTCGCTGAAATAGTTTCTGCCCACACGTTCTATGCACATATATCCACTTGGATGAGAGGAAGAGATGCAGATAATGTCACCTTTGAAAATACAAGCACAGCTCTGCAGGCTCTTCTCATGGAAGAAATGCTGTGTGTACTCAAAGAAGCAGATGTCAGCATCAAATATTTTGAAGTGCAATGAACTGGGAATGCAACATTTTCCCTAACAGCTCTCAGCAAGGTTTATGCTGACCTCTAAAAGAAAAGAACATTATGTAGAATGTTTGGCTGTAAAGGAGGGTAGGATTCATGTACAGATGACTCTTCTGGAATAAGAAGTGCTCTCAAGATAGTGGCTAAAACGAGCTTGCAACACCAAAGCTGGGACTGTCCAGCTGCAGCTGCTGCCTGGCTGGTGAGGGACAAGTTTTGTTCTTGACTTGCACACAGCTGTGAGCCACTGGTGTTAGCACATATTGGAGAAAGCAACAGCTGTCCTCTTTAGTAAGCACTAGAAAAACATTCATTTTAATTATCTGAGTTAAAAGCCCCCAAACCTAAATAGGTTTAAATGCATTTGATTTGCATGGTTTAATGATATAATTTGTAGCTGTTTGTTTACCGTTCTTCTCTTTATAGTTTAAAGAAAAAAAAGTTAGTTTATTTGTCACAATGGGTAGGTCTTCAATTTCTGCTCAATTCAAGTCATTTAGAAAACAAATAATTTCCTTCTTTTCCATTTAACAGGAAAGCAAATATAATCTTCCATACCTGTAATTGCACTGATAAACTATAATATGGCCACAGATAAAAGTATCATATCTGTTTAAGTGACTGCAGGACTATGAAGATTACCCCATTTATTTCTAATTGTATGTCTGACAGTATCCTGCTTAGATTTTGTATTCTACAGCACGTCAATAATCTTTGAAAAATGCATTTGTCTGCTCTGTGAGACCAGGTTGATAAGGTAAACACTAGAATGAAGTCTGAGCTTTTGAGGAAATTTCAAGGACATCTACTAGAGAGGAATAGACCTTTTGCGTTTCTCTGTCTAGCTATTACCAGATGCGTGCAAGACATAAATTACTAATATTTGAAACTATTTGCATTATCATGTTGTCTTCAGAGACATGCTATGACTATGCTGGGATTTGCAGATCTCCTGCTCCCCAGGGCTTGCTCTCTCTGCTGTTCTGTGGCTGTCCACAGCTGCTCCCTCTGCAGAGATTCCTGGCTGGCAATGAGCAGTTTTTCCCCTCAGGCTTTGGCAGGAGCCGCAGCACTTTGCCCACCACTACCTTGCCTGCTCCTGGAAAGTTATAGTTAATTGAAAGGAGCATTCCAGATATGCTCCTCCTTCCAGGCATAGTGAGAAATACCTCAAAAGCAGGGCTACCAGCTCAGTTGAGCACTGAGGGAAGAAGGAATTGAATTAAATTATTTATTCCCTTCTGCATGAAACATTATTTCTGATCTTTTCTGTTGCTTTGTCCTGTTAATTAGGTGTTGGTGGAGACTTCCCACTGTTTTCACCTGGAGTCTGTTTCATAGTCATACCTTAGACAATTTATCCTGGAATTCTGCCTAAAGATTTCTGGGTTTTTTGGTGTCATTACATTACTCTTGGTTGCACACTCACTGATGCCCTTCAGTGATCTCTGAGTGATTATGGATCTCACAGAAGTGCTGGGCCATCTTGGTGGGATGCTGTAGATGGGGAGAGTTCAGAAGGATGTGCCATCCATACCCTAGGCAGAGTTTTACCCTCCACATCCAGTGCAGTTGGCCAATCCATCATTTAACTTTTTTTTTTCCATTTATGTGGGAGCATAAAAGGTCTGTGTGCTCCATGACAGCTGCCTGCACATAAATGAATTTCATCCCCAGCAAATTTCTGGAAGCTGGAATTGAGCCCAAGAGTCCTTGTATTCAATCTTAGACTGCACTACCTTCTAGTGGCATTTCACAATATTTCCTCCCTTTTAACTTTTTAGCACTTGCTGACAGTGATCAGGAGACTCTGAGGCACAGATAAACCAAACAAAGGTAGCATTTCAGTTTCTAATAAATTACAAAGCTTTCATATTCTCAGGAGCAGCAAAAATTGCATGCCAAAAATCTCGTTCTACTTCATGGACTTTATTCCCATCAACCTGTAACTGAAATTACAAAAAATGTATTTGCTGTCTTTTAATGCCAGTCTACATATCACAAAAAATCTGATTGACATAAATGAATTCATGGTTGATAGGTAGACTTAATAATAGATATGTATGCTGAAATGCAGGCAGGCATTCTCAAATATGAAACTGAATTTAGAAGTGTTGAGGTGTTTAAGAATCCATGAAGTGATGTTGGAAGAGATATTTGCTTGTTAGTGGTTTCATATCACTTTGAGTTATTTTTCTGCAAGCCAGAAATAACAATAAATTATAAACCCAATTGGTTTAGATTAAACTATAATGAGAGCATTTCAGGCTATGTTCTGCACAGATGACAGTGCAGTGAGACTGTAACTAACTGCAAATGTGCTTGTAAAGGGTTTTCTTCTGGCCCAGTTTTGAAACTTGTGCCTGTAAATTAACAAGTAACTAGGACTGAGCTGATGCACCAGTTCCAACTGAGCACAGGCTCTCACTGAACATGACTTGCTGACTGATCTTTGGAGTAATTAAACCATCTTTTGACCCAGAAGATGCCAGAGGCACAAGAATAGGACTTGCTTTCCAGGGCTAGCAAGGTGGGCTTGTCTACATACATACATCCTGCAAATGACAGTGTAACCTGATTTTTGGACAGCAGGGGCTGAACTTACAATTTAAATGGAGATAAACCACTGATCTTTCTGTTAAAGAGCCACATAAAAGCTCAGTAAGTTATTTGGCCATGGGCTGGCAAGAAGGGCGGGGAGGAACGAGTTGTGCTATGCTGGATTAGTCAAGGTTATACTTAATAGCAATGACAAAGGTGCAATGGCATAATCTGTACTTTATGTCCATGAGTAAAAAGGTCTGTAAATTATGTCTGTTCACACTCCTGATAGTAATATTGCCTTAGCATCTGGCTCTTGAATGTATACATTTAATTTTCATCTTTTCTGACAGAGATCCGTTAAAAATTTGGCAGCATTTTGATCTACAATTCAGTCGGGTGGACAAGGCAGTGGAATCAATATTCTGTCTGGTATATCTACATATATTATATAATGGTATATGATATGGTAGATATGTATTTTACATACATACATATGTAAATGTGTGTGTGTATATATATGTGTGTATGTATATATATTAAAAAAATGTAAAAAGCTATTGAACCAGACTGCACACATTGATAAACAAGGGAAAAAATGGAAACAAAACTGGCAGAAATATGTTTCTCTTCCTATGGACTTGGGATAGCCTTGTTCTGGTTTTCCACCAGAACATAATGCTGAACCTTTGGTACATGAACAATAAGTCATAGAAACTATTTATTGCTGTCAGCTTTGTGGGAAAATGACATTGTCTCCAAGTGAGACAAAGGAGATTGTTTTCTGTTTTTGATTCCTGCCTAAGCTGTAAAATATCACAAACCTGTACAAATAAATAGTGTAGGACAGCTGTATTCCACTGTAAAATTTAGCTGTTCCCTCTCTTGAAATCTGGTCTTATCCTTCAGGAGTTATTGCCTGCATGGGACTTATCCTACTAGTTTCCAAATTGTACACAATTGAGTGATTTTTAAAAATTAAGTATAACAAAATCTGTGACATGTCATAGTTTGACTTTGGAAGAAAACAGAGTAGAAAATGTTAAACCCACCTCAATTTTTGTTAAAATATTTGTGAATTGGTGATCTAATAAAATAATCAGATAGACTATGATTTAAAAATAAATTGATTTAAATAATTGTTCAGATCTTTGCATACTAAATTTTACTCTCCTCTCCTTCTCCATACTTAATTAACAATTTAATTCAGTTGTGATAGAGATCGAAGCAAAGGCAGCAAAAATAATCTTGGTGCAGTCCTAGCACATGACCCAGGCCTGAAGCAAAGAGACAGAGAGGGAGGGAGACTCAAGAGACTTTTGTTATGAACATCATGCTCATCCCTGCGCCTTCTAAAGACGCCTGGATAGTCTGGAGGAGGCTGCTGCTGAGGCGCTCCTGAGGAGCCCTCTCCCTTCTCCTAGGACTAGTTTTTGTGCAGCCAAGCAATCAGCCAGTTCAGGAAACTGCTCTGGCCCCAAAGCAAAGAACTGTTAATATTCAGCTTAATCAACATCCTGATTAAGCTGGCTGCAGAGCCCAGCAAGCCGAGCTGGTGCCAGCACAAGAGATCATGCAAGCTTGCAGGTGGGGAAGGGAAAGGTAAGATCAACATTAAATCAATTTGACCATGAAACTGCACTTCAGGTCTAATAAACCATATAATGAATTACTATTCAAAGCTCTGGTATAAAAGTCATTAATGAGTGTCTAAAGCAGAAGTGTATTCAAAAATAATAGAGAGAGAATGTCTAGCAGGGGGCAGAGTCCCTGCTTGATGTGTTTTGTACCAGTCAGAGTCCTGGAGACACATCCCTGCTGTGCCTGTGTTTCCCTGCCAGCTCCAGGGAAGGATGACTGTCAGCCCAGGGGAGGGATGGGCTCCTCACCACACCCATGGAGGGAAGCAGGAGCCCCTTGCTTTGGTGAGTGCATCTACAGGTTATTTTCCATTCTCTGCCACTTGAGCATTCTCTGGGGGCCCTTCTACACTTCACTTCCAAGACTTTCCCAGATGGCTGCTCTGCAACCCAGATGTTGTTTATTTATTCATTTGTCACTTTAAAAGGAACAATACCGAGAAGGGAATAGAACAAGACGTGTTCCTTCTCCAGCCAAGGAAAAAGAAAGGGACTTGACAGTTACCAGCATGTGCATTTTTGAGTTGAGAAGCCTGTCACAAAGTGTTGGTCCTCTCCTAAAAGCATCTTCCCATTCTTTTACAACCAGAAAGATCTGCTTAGTGAGAAGCTGGGCTTTAGAAACTCCATTTCTAGAGAGATGTCAGCACTGTATGGATCAGCAGGAGGTGTTTACAGGTTGCACCTGGGATACTCCCCTTTGCTAATGGTTAGGTTAACAACAGTTCTGTGGCAGCCTGTGGTAGAAACCCATGAAGGTCTCTGGAGAGCCTCTGTGAGGTATGACTTTGGTGGTTCTCCCATAAGGTTAAAATACACATATTTTACGGGCATGCCAAAGTCACTCTGTGTCACACTAAATGTATGTATGGAGCTGAAGAGTGTTGCCATTTAATTTTCAGGACCTATTTCAAAGACATAGTTATCAATCCCACACTGACGGTTCTGTCAGAACATAGAATCTCTTATTAATATTGCAGAGAATCCAATATTTATGAGATCAGCTTTTGCAAGGTTCAAATAACAGTGAGAGAGGAAAACTTGGGTGTAAAAGTTCAAGCATCAACAGCCTTCCCACTGGGGCATTCCAGGCCATTCAGTTCTCTAGGGCATTGCAGACCTTTTCCACCACACTGCCACGCTGAATAATGAGACTTTCAGAACTGCATAGTTCTTTCAAAGTGTTGCTAAAGAGATTGAGGAGGGTTTGGGTTGCAATCATTCTCTTTAATGACCTAACTATAAAGATTGTATCTCTTGTGCATTCATCTATCAGAAAGTGTTTTTACAGTAGATACATTTGTCACCCAAGATCAAATAGAATGGAAAACCCGGTGCTTCTCATGCAACACACAGTTCTCTCTCTGAAGGGGACACAGGTGTTCAAGCAGAGATTGTGCTCTGTGACATTTGTGTCTCTTCTTGCTGTGGTTCATTTCCTAGGCTGGAAAGAGATGTGTTACTACCTGAATGAACACATGATGGGCCACTCTTCCATTTTGTTGGCTCCTGGGGCACCTGTAATAGCCACACTTCTTGCGTTGCTTACATGTGCAAGGGCTGATGTATTTGTATCCTCCCTACCACCCACCTCAGCAGCAGTTGGAGTAAATTTCAATTCATGTTTAGTAATGTTCAGAGCCTGAAGAAAAGTATTAATTGAGCTTGCAGAAGCTTATTTATTTATTTATTTATTTATTGTCCCAAAATTGTTCATATTCATTTGTTGAAGCATCTTCTAGGAAAGCTCACAGGCAATTTCAGGCTTTGACAGGATGGAGCTCATTAACTTCCACCCAAGCTAAATGTCAATTTACATACTAATGTCAGTTTTCTTTTACCTCTCTGTGCCCAGTCCTATCTTTTAGAAAGCCAAATGCTTAGAGTAATTTTTAATCCATGAAATCACAACAGTTAAGAATTTGGCCCCAGATGTATTTCTCCAGTAGGAGCTATTATATAAGGCACTGCAAATTATAGGCTTGTTCTCTCACTGCCTCAGAGGAAAAAGGGCTCTTTAAGGAATTCTAGCAAAAGTAAAAAAGCTAAATGTAGTAAAAAATAATTAAATATGAGAAAATTCTGAAGAGCACTGAATTTTTTTCATATTTAGATCATCAGAACAAATCCATCTAATTGGTAATTAAAAAGATTAATAGCAATGGTGAAGGAGGCAATGAACAACAGTAAAAAAGGGAAACCATATTTCTCCTTTTACAGTACATGCACAGAGGAGGTAAATCCTTAAGACAAAAAATAGGAATTTTTTTTGCATCCATATAATAAACATACTCAACTTGCTCCCAAGTGACACAGCTAACAGAAGCGGGTTCACATTAATTTAAATGTCCCACTCCTCTGGGCAGAGATTTTTGGTTTTAAGAAAAAATTTAGTAGTGGTCAAAGGCTCATGTAATGAGCTAAATTACAGCTGTAAGGGGAATATAAGAAAGGATTTTAGAAACATTTTCCATAACTGTTGTCTTTTGTGTTTCTTGCATCTTTGTGACGTTTGTGATGCTTCTTCATACATGGGGTTTTATTCCGGGAAGACTTTGTTACTTTCATGTGGACCTTAGAAATACATTATCTCAAGTCTGTGGTTTGTGTTCCTTTTGAAAAGAATAATTTTGCTGCATTTCCCTGCTTCTTGGAAAAGTCAAAGCAACATGTTGCCAGGATTAGGAATAATATATGTATGCAGAGCATGTCAGCCAGTGGAGATTTAGCACTCATCTGAACAGGAAACAAAAAAGTACCAATTCTTTGGCTTAGTGCAGCAACCCAATAAGGCTTGGAAAGTGATTGTTTCACAAAAATACTAGGAATAGATTTTTAATTTACACAGTGCAGCAAGGAGCACTCTTTTGACCAAGTCTGCACCAGGAGGTAGCAATTTCTAAAATGGAAAATATTTGTTTAACACTAGAATCACTGTGCATGGATATATTTCTGCTCCCATGTAAATCACCAGGGATTTACCATGACTATGAAACTGCTGGTCTTTGAAACTTTCCTCTGAAATACACAAAGTGGGATTTGTTGCCTTTTATTATTGCTCTCCTTCCAGAGGACCCAAGAGCTGTTCGTGTTTGCAGATTAGTGGGTGCTCCTGAAGAGCTAAATTTCATAAACTCAGCCAAGCAATATTTGCAATGCTGCCATTTCTGTGCACTACTTCACATATTCTCTGTACACACACCAAGAGCTAAGAGGAAGTTTTCCTGACCATGGAGCAGATTCTTACAGGTAAGGTGAGAGGGGAGGTAAAGTAGCATGACTAAACTTTCCATTTCTGCTGTTAATAGCTTCTAGTCTTGGTTCAGTACCCTGTGATCCAATTTCTAGGTTATGGTGTGTGTATGATATATATTTTTGTCATCTCAGAGGCGTGAAAATACTTACTAAGGGGCTGAAGAACTTCATGGTGACTGGAAAGTAATTTTTTGTGGAGATGAGCACCCTGAGGTTTATAGACCTAAGCACGGTGGAAGCTACAGGTGAAATAGCTGCATATGCAGATTAGCACATTTATTGAACCTGCTGACAGCCCCAGCCAAAAATAACCTTGTATTCAGGTCATTGTAGTGACATGACAAGGCTCATCTTCTGTATTGCTCTCAGCATCTTGCAAGATTTCAAAACTTGGAAGCGTGCAGGCTGATTTTCCTGAATAGCAAATCTGCAAGTGTTTGGCAAACTCTTTGTGTTGGGTTTGCTGCAGGTGCATTTAAAAATCTTTGTTGTGCTGTGTGTCTGTGTGAGTGTTACAGCATCAACACATGAATGTATTTTGATGACAGTGTTCTGCAAATACAAATCACACTTAGGAGAGGCACAAAATGAGCATCAGGCAGAATGTGTTCAGAAAAATGAACTCCACAAAATTAAGAAGATAGCACAGAAATATAAAAACACATTTTTCAGAAATACCTGCATAACTGGAGCTAGTGCCATCAAGTGATGGTAGGTGATAGACTGAGACGCATCTCAGTTGCTTTATGTCAGGAATGAGAGCTACCATATTCCCAGATGACCATTCCAGGCTGATCTCCAGAACAGATAGGGTTTGGCTAGCCTCCAAATCAATCTCTTTTTAAAAAATGCTTATTGCATACAATGTCAGAGAAAAGTTTAGCAAATCTCATTTTCACTTTTAAGTTGTTCCACAAAGGATATGGTAGCTGGGAACACAGGGGAGAAGTCCACAGCCCTGTACAACTCTGAGTTCCTTATACATACATTATTTATATTGCAGACTGAGATGAAATTTTGGTCTGTTGAGCACTGAATTTTTACTGTAAAGTGTAGAAAAAATATTCAAAGCAGGTGTTTGTGTAATTGCAGAGCGCTGGGGACAACACTGAGAGCAGAACAGATCCCAGATTCACCCTTTCAGCTGAATGATGCAGTGGTTTAGTGTTAGAACACAAGGCAATAAAATGAATTGCATTGGAAAGCAAGGCAGACTGGCTGCTTTAAACTGCAGAATTTTGGTTGCACTTTGTGTCTTTATCTTTTGTTTGCTCATGTTCAGGCCTTTACACCAGAACAATGATATGAAGAGATGAATCTGTTCATCAAAACTGAGAGAAAACCACTTGTAATGGCTAAAATTCAGGACAACTACAACGTGCCCTCTACTCTCATCACTGCCCTAATGTGTGGTAATACCCCAGAACAGGATTATTTGCCTCCTTACTCTGCATAGGGAGGAAGGACTGGAAGAAAAACAGAAAAAATTGAAGAACCAAGTGTTGCTTCATCAATTTTGAACCATGGAGTAACTCCCAATTAAATAAGTTTTCTAGCATTGACACAGAGTACTTGCACATAGGTGGGGCTGCTTAGTGCAAGCTGAAAGATCGAGCAAGAATTTTCTGCCATACCAATGTGAAATTGAGTGTGGGTTTTCTGCTTGTCTATGTATTAATTTATTTTAAAGAAAAGGTCGGCATATGACCTGTAGTATTGCTATGCCAATGATGTCCTGGTCTTTTTAATAAAGTGTTTATGAATCCTTTCAGTCACAATATTATCTCGGTGGAGTTTTTCATTTAATGCCATACCTGGGTCTTTCTGAGAGAATAGAAAACCTCTGACTTTTGCCATCTGTTTCAGAGCATCAGACTGTGTTTATCATTTCTAAGTAATATTAGAAAGGGCAGAAAAACAGAAAGCAAGAAATCCATGCAAATAAGTCTCTGGAATACAAGAAAATATCATTAACTCTTCCTGAGTTCTGCCAGCTGTGTCCCAGATCTAAAAACTTAGTTGCCCAGATAGGTCACAAGGTAATAGGAAACAAAACCAAAGTCAAGTCTAACTTAGCTGTTGCTGTTTATATGGTTTTAGTTTATCTTTGAGATCCTTCTTGAATACCCTTTAATTAATTACATGCTATAATTTATTTTGAAATTAAATAATCATACTTTTTTTTCTGCCTATTTCAGAAAGATATAATAAAGTTAGTGTGACAAAATTTATGGGACTAAAACAAATTAAATCCCTTTTAAAGGAAGGAGGAAGACTGCATTTGCTCCTACTCATGAGATCCACCTCCACATAGGATTTTCTCTCTTTTTTTAGATCCAAGACAGGAGACCACATTATGACTGAGATGCTGAGGTATTGTTCACTCCTTGTAAGAACCTAAGCAGTGTAAAAGTTTTGGTGCAGGCTGCATTCCAGCTCGTTGAAAGATCCCACTTTTGTTACAAGAGGCTCCTGATTAAATTTCCTCACACCTAGTGTCCGCAACGGCGTTTCAATTCTGCTCTTGCTTCAAGGGCCCAGTACATGACTATTTCCCTGGTTTTCATCCCTCTCACTCAATTCCTGACAAACAGCTTAAGAACAGCCAAGTACAATCCCTTCCATGTGCAGCTTTCCTTTTTCCATCCAGGATTTAATTGAGATCTGGAGCACCAAAGGGTGGCAGGGAATTCGATGCTGTATTAGAAGGCCATTGCAAATGAAAGAGCCAACACTTCTGCCTGGGGAATGTTTTGGAGGTGCCCGGGTGAGGCATACCTACAAGTGGTTGGAATGAACACTTTCCTCTTTTCTTTTCTTTTATGCATCACATTTTGCCACTCCTGTGTTGAACTTTGCTGCAGGATGCTTGCTTTGTCTCAGTTCCTGCTACTAACAAGAGCAGGTGACTGACACCCATCTCCAGCACCCCAAACACTGGAGGCAGTTGATGTTGTTGTTTAGATCCTAGAAGAAATGTTCAGATTCCAAAGAAATAGCATGACTTAGAAAAGAACAATAGTCTTTAATACCGGGGTGAAACCTGTGTTTAGGAAACATCCACAGAACATGTAGAAAGTGCAAATGAGAAAACACTCTTACAGCAACCACAGCATTCCAAATGTTGGGAGGCTACTGCTTGGGCCATCTTCTGTAATCTGTAACTGTCAGGTAACCAGAATCAATAAAGGGAGACAAATACAATGAACCTAAGGCATTTAACTAACAAAATTTATATACCAAAGCTTAGGAGCCGAGGGCCTGGCGCGGTGCAAATTTTACATTGTATTTTTTTCATCTTTTTCTCTGCAAGAGCAGGGTGGAAGAGTAGGCAAAGAATATGTGGGGAATGTATAAACAAGAACAGATAAGTAGCAAGGGGATGTGATTATTAAAAAAACCCCAAACAATAGCAACTAAAAAAACCAAAAGAGAATAAAATAAAAGCGGGAATAAAGACTCCAAGAAATAAAAATACTTGGAGTGACAACTGTATCTCAAAAACAATGTAATACCAAAAGCAAGTAAGGCTTTCTATCCTGACAGCATGTTTCTTTTCTACTCTACATCCAATTATATATTTTTTCCTTTCTCACTGACCCTTTTATGAAGAAGAAATAGTTCATTTGTCTCAGTCAGTTCTAGGACATTGACTGGAGTATTGCTTCCAGCAAAATACTTTAACATGTACTTAATTTGCAATCCAGCTGTAATGGGGTTACTCATATGCTTACCATTAAGAATGCACTGAAGTGCTTTGCCAAATTAGTCCCAATGTTTGCACCTTCACTGTTTCCATATCCTAATAAGAACTTAATCTTCTAACACATAACACATTGAGTTTGTATATTGTGTGAAATGCAACTGCAGGGATTTGACAGGATAAATTTCATTGTAAATAATGAGGAATAAATCAAACCCCACTGGTGTCATTGGAAATATTCCTGCTGATCCCCATAGTTCAGGCATACAGAAGAGAAGAATTAGATAAATGTTCCTTAGGAGAAGAAGTGGGAGGATCTTAAAAGCTACAAAACAACAGATGTCTTTGTTCTCTATCAATCATTTAATTTGTGCTTATTCTGCAGTAGGACTCTGCCCATGAAGGAGTAAATGAGAGTCTGTGGAGGCCTTAAAAAGAGTCCTCACTGCATTAACTTTATGTGGCAATGTTACACCTGAGCTGAGCCTGCCTTCTGGGAGGCATTGGATAAGGTGTGAGTGTAGCACAAAGCAAAACAGGAACAGCAGTGGAAATCCCGTTGTAGAATACAAAAACTGTATTGAGATTTCTATAGTTCTTTCTTGCTGGCTTCAACTATTAAAATGACAAATCTTTATACTTAGCTTTTTCTGTATGCAACAGCTTTGCATTGGCTGGCAGCTACTTCATTTCTGTATTAACTTTCCACAAGGTCCTGTAAGGAAATTCTGTGGGGTTCTTTGGTAGAAGTAATAAAATTAGCAGTTCATCTCTGTTGTAATTTTCAGCATCTAAAGTCACTTCGTCCAGTGATATAGTGCAAGAGTCTCTTTATTTTTCTCTTGTCTTTTTTCCTGTATTTATTTTTGTCTTAAGTTCTGGTTTCATAGGAATGTGCTGCCTTTGCTGGGGGTCTGAGCTTGTGTCATACTTCGAAAAACAGATCACAACTCCAAAATCAATTCTCTCCCCATAGCAGTTAAGGTGTCATTGAGCACAACAGGAAATGGGAGAGCATGGGAAAGAAAAATTCTCTTTTGTCTGTGGAAAAATACTAAAGAAAAAGCTGTTGCAATTGAGCTGAGACTATCCCTTTCCTGAATTGATCTAATTTATGTCTAGAGAAGGGCTCACCACAATACTGTGTCCTCTGCCTCCCTCTCTCTTCCTTCCTTAGTTTCTTTCTATTAAGACATTTGTAATATCTCTTGTTCATTCATTTCTACTTCTTGAGATCTGAATTTGCATTTTTGTCTGTACAATACCCAGAGTCTGATTAATTCATAAAATGAGCCCCACAGAGTGTAGGCAGCTCAGCTGGCAAGGCTGTAAAACCTGCAGGAAGGAGATGAGGGCTTTTGCAATTAGATATTTATTTTGAGCATTTGGAATCCCTAATGGCCCCATTAAGAATATGAATATCATGGGTCTGTTTGCTGCACAGTGCCACAGGGAAGTGCCTTTGTAAGGAATTTGGATGAAGGATAGGGCAGGAACTGTGTCTTATTGGGCTGAGTGTTCTAAGCCTTGGCAAAGTTCGTCGAGGAGGTTGGTGCAGTGATGCCACTTTAATTCCAGCCAGGAGTGCATTTGTGGCTTATGTGATGCCCTTCCTCCACAAGAAGGCTGTGTGTGGGGGAATGTGTGCATTCTCACACACACACACTCTGTTGGAGCTCCTGCTGAACAGAAAAATGCTCTGAACTGCCAGGTGCTGTACTGACAAATTTCCTGCTCATCAGGAACAACACTTCTGGAAGTCTGGCAGCTGTCTTAGAGGGAGCAATGTGAGCTGCTGCCTTGGTGCTCTTGGTGGGACACAGCAGCACTCCCTGTGCAAAAAGTGTTTTCCTTTGGCATTGAAGTCCTGTGCCTGAGCCCCAGATTCTCTGCTTGCTGAGACACACCTCGCATTTCTGGTGATTGCCACATTAATATGCAAACCATGCGGGTTGTGATAAATAGTTCCACAGCTCTACACTAGCAGAAATATTTAATGCCAGAGAAAGGTCCTAACTGAGTATTCTTCTAAAAATACTGCCCGTAATTCTGCTGCAACCTTCTAGTTTTATGTTTGTGAAACAGAGAGTCCTATCGTTTGTTAGCTACAAAAATGCCATGCTATGTATATTCTTCTTACTCCCCAGAAAAATCACAACTGTTGTATATTCCAGAGAGGCCCGTTTAGGAAGAAACAATAACATTTAAATTGTACATTCATTAAAAAAGTGTTATATTGTGAGTGAGCTGTATTTTTTTTCTGTTTTAATTAGGAAACTTTTGTAGCAGAAAGTTGTAAAATACCAGGATTCCGAAACAACCATAAAATGTATAAAAATGTCTGAAACAACGTTGTCAATGAATCAAATGCTGTAATCAAACCCTTTTACACCCTTGGGCAGTATCTAATTTCAAATTAGAAATAGTCAAGTCCCTCCTTTCTCATTTTGATGTTCATCAAAAATCAATGAGGGATAAACTCTTCTTTGGACTACTTATGTTTCTTTGGTCACAGACTGGATGTTCACACTCCCCTTGACATCATGGACTGTCATGTCCCAGGGTTGGCACACAACTAAAGGGAATGAAGATGGAATGAGCTGTTTGTGATGCAGATCCTTGTGCCATTTCTGCCTTTGTGTTTGTGTCTGCACAGATGTCTTCATCAGCCAAACAAGACACTTTGGGGCTTCAAATTCAGTAACACCTGTAAGATGTTGTAGAGTTTACTTTCTCAATGTTTTTTACTGAAGTGCACATTGAAATGGAGTGGTTTAATAGGTTATTTGCAGCTGTTGGGTTTTGCTGCACTCCAGAAAACACAGCTGTTGTTTAAAGATCTTCATACAGGTATTGAAGCCTTGCTTCATATACCTATTTAAAATAGTCCTGAAAATCCTGCTTTTATTTGTTTGTTGATTTTTTTTCCCCCCAGAAAATGATGGTTTACAGATACAGAGTAGCAAGCCAGGAAGAACATTTACAACTATCTATTCTGATATATTGCAATTTTTTCACTCTTAACTCACTGATTCATGGATGCCTACAAAATAAGTGACCTGGCAACACTCAAATTCAGCATAAGGTGACCCCAGTGCATCTGAGGTTAGAAATGACAGATTTGTTTGTGAAGATTAAGGTTAACACTTTCAAAAGGAAGAAGAGAGGCAATTGAAAAGGAGGAAGCAAAGCAGCTTTCATGTATTTATCTACAATGTCAGTATTCCAAAGCATTTTTGTGCATCAAGTAGCCCAAGAAGTTTTGGGGTCAATTGCTCTGAACAGGTTTACAAAATGAACAAGAGGACATTAAGTTTGTTTTTTTGGTTTTTTTTTTACTTCCGGTTTTGAAGATCCAAGGCAAGACTGGAATGAAAGGAAACTGTTTTCCTGCAACAACCATTTGATTTTGAGATTTAACTTGCATTTCATCCAGAGCTAATGACGCTTAACTCCAGTGGTAACCACTGGTTTCTGCATTAACAAGCAGAGAAAAGCAGTCATTAGGAATAAAATTATCCATGTGGATCTATTGGGATTTGTAGCTCTAACCCCTTTTCAGTGTTGAATAAAGGATTTGTAACCAATGCTAAATGACACTTCTAATCCAATTAGATTCCTTTGTTTGTTTTCACTGAATTGGTGCACTAACAAACAGCAGAAGGCACTGTGATGATTCAACACCCCCAGGTGTGGTCAGGAACCCACATGGTGCTGGTTTAGAAAGGTGGGCTCTAAGCCTGGTTACAGGGACCCTCTGCTCTGGGGAATCTTTTTTTTTTTGTTGTTTATATGGGGTTTTTTGGTAGCAAAAGTCATAAACAGAAATTTGACATCAGAAATCAGAGTGTTGTATAGATTTTCGAAGAAAAGTGGAACTCCAAACCCTAAACAAAACTTAACAGTAGAGGAGGACAAGAAAGATAACTTGTGCAGAGGGGAATTGAAGATTTTCTGATGTTTGTTGCTGTCTGAACCTGTTTTTCATTACAGTAAATATGATCTTTTTCCTTTATTTGAATTAGAGAATTTTGAAAAAGCTTATGTATTTCACCATAATCAGTTATATGTTTGTTTAAGGCAAGTAGTATGAACTATTCTGCTCAGGTAAAGACTTGAATTTTTTTTATGCATATGTTTCTTTTAGTAGCATGGTGTCATTGAAAAGCAGTGCCCCAGTACCATATAGATGGCCTTCCCACTTTCAAATGAATTTCTAATTAATAGAGAAACTTCTGTTCAGCTGATTTTGGGCCCTCCCATGTGTCCCTTACCCAAGTGTCCATATAGTTTTTCTTATTACAATTTACTGCAAGTTTGGCTTGCCAAAAGCTGATATGATATTCCCACTGTATACCCCTGTAGGGGAATAATAATTAGAAAAACCTTTTTAATGGAATAACAGAAATAGAAAACAAATGCACTAGTGCTCAGTGGGAAAGAAGAACATAAAAAAGTCCTTTCATAATGCAGCAAAAACTTTTAGAAGGAACAAGGTTAACTAGGTTAAAAATCAATTTAATATAAGAAATTTGATCTAAACTTAATTCTCACCAAAGATTTGTTAAGCACTTGGCAAGAAAATATGGATTTTTACAGACATTCTGTTTCAATTTTATGTGCAAATGACATTTGGCAGCAACAACTGAAGTAAAACCCTTCTCAGTTATTTCTATTTGTTGTTTTGGTTGCTTGTCAACAACTCTTAGTTCTCTTTTGGCTTTGCTTAAGAACTTTCTTATAACATGTTAACTCTTCAGTTGTCTCCAAGATCTTCCCTGACTTATAGTGATGTAAATCTCATTGCATGTGCATTAATTAATAAAATGTGAAACCCTAAGGAAAAAAGTGTTTTGATCAGATTCCCATTTGATGTCTTTGAAAAAATTTGTATTTATTCCACATAAATCCAATCCATGGGAACCCAATATTAAGTATGTGTATTGGCCCTGGGTTTATTTTTTTATTCCAGGAATGGTGTCTGAAATAATATGCCATCTAGAAATTAGATAAATTCAGATATGATTTGCATAAGGAAAGAGGCTGAACAGAGCTGCAAAAGAATCTTATTTTGGAGTGAGATCCAGACAGTGTTAATAGCAAAGGAAAGAGCTCTCAGGCTCTCATTATGTTCACACCACAACAGGGTTGCAGTGAGTGTGGCAGCTGAAATTGCAGTGTTCCTAAATCAGTGAAATTCTTGTGGTTACTGATGAGCCCAGGATTGCATGCATTCTCTAAATTGATTAAAATCACTAAAATTCCGTTCCAAACAAACACATAGAAAAAGTGATTGTTTGTTATATTTTCCTTCCCCCTGCTTCATCCTGCTCAGAAAGATGAGTGCTTACAGGTGCAGAGCCAGGGCACAAACAGTGAAGTTAAATCTGCAGTAGATGAGTCAGAACACAAGGCACTGCCTGATTTAAAAGTGTTTTGTTTTCTTTGTGTGTGGGTGATGGTTGTTTGACAGCTCAGAAAAAACAAGCTGCTGGTTCTGAAGGAGGGATAGGAAAAACTTTCAGCAAGTTTTGTTTCAGATTGGGTGAGACTTGAGAAGACAAATGACTTCTCCATTTTACACATGAATAAAATCAGACGTTGATTGGTTGTTATTTGATTGAAGTTGTACAATGAGTTTGTAATGAACCTCGACATCCAATATGGTGAAGTATGACTATGACCATCTTTTTCTGTCAATATAAATTCCCATGAAAAAGCAGGACCTCCCCACAAGCTTTCTGATACCTTTTCTTAGAAAATCAATGAGAGATAACCTGGGTGATCCATTACAGAGAGATCACAGAAAGCAAGACTGGTCCATGAGCCCTCAGACCTAAAGAGTGGGGAGGAAATGAATCTGGTGTTTACCCCAGATTAGCACAGTGGTCTCTAGACCACTTTTGTTCTTTCTCAAGTCCTATTCTGTCTCCTCCTAAATCAGGAAACTCCAGTTTGTGTTATCAAATTTGTGTTGAGGGTTTTCTGAACTCTGACTTGCCCATACTCTTGAATGAGGATTGCCTTTTGCTCTGGTAGCACAATGTCAGTTTTAACAAAGCTCTAAATGTCTGTTTGGCCAAATTTTGGGCCCCCTGATGACCAGAAGAGATTTTAAAGATGCAATTTTTAAATGTGTATAACATTATTCTTTTATAAGCTTTTAATTTCACTTAGCCTCATTTGGGTAAAATCACTATAATATTTACTTTTTGCTTTCATCAAAGCCAATTAAGAACTATAATTGAGTATCATGAAATTATAAAGGCTTCCTGGGTAAGAAGTTGCAAGAGAAGCCCGGCCAGCCTCCATCCCAGAGAGCAAGGAAATACAGGGTTTTTTTCTGTCATCAGTGACTCAGAAAATCGAGAGGAAATTGAAGCCAGAATTTTGGCAGACAGACTCTAGACAGGTCTCATGTATCAATAGAAAGATGAGAGACATATTAGAGAAATGTTATTAATCCTAAAACAAGATCCAGTTGCAGCTGTTGGAAGTAGTGATTTTATTCAGAGGCTTGTGGAAGAGTTGTGTGGTGAAGATATGATTCATTTCACCAGGAACCCCAAGTGCCAGGTATTTTATTACCTTATGCAGTGAGTTGCTTCCAGAGGTAGTAAATTTTTCATTTAAGCTTCCTTTGTTGGCTATAATCCCTTTGATTTCTTCCTTTAATTAAATCATACAAATTTCCTGGCTGTTTTTCCTTTGTTCTATTTAACCACTCTCAATCTTTTAATGTTGACGAGCAGAGAAGAAATAAATGTCTGACAAATATACCTTGGCTGCACAGCCAGCTGCAGTAAATCCTGTGACAGAAATACCAAGTTGTACTCTGAAGGATATTTATTGCGTTTAGCCACCCCAGAAGACAGCTCTGAAAACTCTAATCTCCTAAGAATCCTAGATTAGATACAGTAATATGATAGGAGAGAGAGAAAGAGAAAAAGCATTCAGGAATGGATTTTCTTCTGTATTTTGGATCTTTGGTTAGCAGTCTTTCTGGCAGCTAATACACTTTGAACATGCTAGCAGGATTTCTGTAATTACAGTCTCTGGCTGCAAGGTCTAGCTCATGTTCTATCTGGTGGTGTTATCTATCAATAAAAGAGCCTGTGTCCATTATTCTGATTGTTTCTCTTTCAGCAATGCAATGTTTCTTTAATGCTGCATCCCTTCTTATTCAAACCAAATTTCTGTTCAGCTTAGCAGGCACAAGGAAAAAGGTGGTTAATCTCACAGAAATAAAGAAGAGAGTGCAAATTAATAGCTATAATTTTAAAAAAAAATCTGTATTTGGTATTGAAGGTAATACTTTACTAACTTAAATAACAAGGGCTTCTCTGGTTATGTATCACCACTCAGTGATACATATTCTCTGTGAAAGAGTGTCTATCAGTACACAGATGATAAAATTTTGAATTTTGCATTTTGAGTGAATTTGTAGCTGCTTTGCCATTTATTTTGGCAGAGAGCAGTTAATTTAGAGTCAACTTTTAAATCAATACATGAACCTTAATATTTTCATGAATCGTTTGCAAGAAATTAAAATAATTTTGAATGAATTGTTTACATTTTAGTTATGTTCTAGAATAAATTATTTTTTGAAAGTCTTGTTTACTAGATATTTTTAAGATTTGTATTCACAGAATGTTTTTGATGGACATTGCAACGATCTAGGGGAAAGAAATCATCCTTAGATCTTCAATGAAAATTCAAATACACTTTTCGTATCTGGTTAAAAAAATCTGACTTTATATTATCAAATTAAATTTTCTCTGATAATTTGGGAACCTAGAATCTGACTGGAGAGCTGAATAGTGAGCTAAGCAGAAAGTTGTTCTATAGCTGTAGTTATGTCTGTTCTCAGGATTGTGTTTTCTCTCCCCTGTGATTTCACCTGTCACAGCCACTGCTGGTTTGCTGCAAGGAACGTGCTTTGGCAGGAAGTTTGCTCTTTAGGAGACAATAAGTAACTCAGTGACTTGTAAGAACAATATGACAGTTTTGATACAGTGCTTGGTAATTAGATGTTGGTTCAATTTTCACCTCAATCCAGGCAGTGCTCTGCCCTCCACAAATCTTGTCGAAATGCATGAGCTAAAGGCTCTGTTAAGTGAGAGCTCACTTTACTGACAGTCAGATGAAGTTCAGGAGTTAAGTTGGATCTGTATTGCTGTAACTGAAGACTATTTAGTATTTGACATCTTGTTATAGTCGACCTACCCCATGAAAATTATGGTGGTGGGAAGGGGACTGAATGGTTTGCTCCTATGAAAGACTAATTTTCTCATAGGTGGCAGAATTAGGAGGAGAATGAGGACTAAATAAATGAAATCTAACTCAGCCTTGCAGTGAAGGAATTGTCTCTAACCCCTTTCACAATATGAGATGTATGATCTATATTTTGTCCTTCTAGATGTTCCAGATATACCTGTTGGGCTGTGTGAGATGGTCAGGTGCAAGGATTATAATTACCTGAGCATATTTACATAACATGATAAAGTGAATTCCACTTTAGCTCTACATTCAAATGGAGGCAACTTCATGTTGTCCAAACCACTTGAAGTTGATGAATTGTGACAAGATGTTGCTGCTCATCCCTCTTCCTACAAGGAAAAGTGGACCCTTCCATGTATTTACTGGTAAAGCTCTTGTAAATGAAATATCTCTGATCACATAAATACAGCTCTATACTAATTCCAATAGCTGTCTTACTGCTAAGTGGTCCCTGATATCCCAAGATACCTGGATAACTGCTTGGGGAAAAGAGCAGAGCTTGCCTGTTGTTATTACATTAAACTTCAAACAATAATTTTCTGACTGTCTTGGATTCTGACACATCATTTTTAAATTTGCAGAAGATCTAAGCCATCATTTCTGGCATCTCATAATGGACCTGTATTTATTCACTTCACCTATGTTATTCCTCTACTTCACATGTGCCAAGTCAAATACATATTAGGAATAGTTCTCCAAAAAGACTGGAAGAATGGCTTTTTTAGGTGTTTAATGACTCATCTGGGAACCCAAATAGTCAAGTTTTCAGCTTACCAGCCTCAAGTACTGACCTTGGGTAAACAATTTAATCTTGTAGAAACAGTTTTCCAGCTTTAAAATGAGTGTCTGTTTTCCATCCCTTTCCTTCTATCTGGTGTAAGTTTTATTTCTTATGTATACAGCATCAATTTTAGTCTTTGCTGCCTGAGGAGCTCTCCAAGCACCACTCCAATGCAAGTCATGACCTCTGCTTTCTAAAGCCTGTTTGGTTTAGGTTGAAGGGTTGGCAGACAGCACTTGGTGCAAGTCAGAAAAGATCAGAGAGGGAAGCAGAGGTGGATAGAGGTGCAGAAGTTTTTAACAAGTGTCACTGGTGTCATAACCCTTCTCCCCTTTTCCCTCCCTCTACCAGAGCTTGTTACAGCTGTAGGTACAACCAAGACATGGCCTTCTGCAATGATGGTCCCTAGGGTGAGCACTAAGTCAAGGTAGGGGGTTGAAATAGATAACTCTCATAGCTGAGACAGATGAGCTAATTGTCACAGGAGATAGAAAAATGTCCAGATGAAATATAAAGCTCTTAATTTTTTTTTCCCATGAAAAAACAACTTTGCTATCAATTCTGTCTGAGAGAGTAAATGAATTGATATAAAGTTCATGTCCTGGGCCTGTACTAAACTCATCAATGAAGAGGAAGAAAACTATTTTATATTGTGTAAAGCATACGTGACATCTTTGCTGTCACCACTGGTTGTAAAGCTGTTGAGGAAAAGCAATGTTCCTTGACAACATTATATTGTAGAGTTAAAGGATTATGTGAGCTCAGATAAGTTTACCTTAAGAATTCTACAAAGGAATCTATCAAGGAAAGCAAAACCTGAAAGTATTACAGCCTAAATTCCAGAAAATGCCTTAAATGCAAGGAAACCTCAGAGTTCCCTGGCTCTTCTCTCTCCTACATGGATAGTGTTGAATTGCTTTTATAGACACTGTACCAGAGCAGGTCTGTGACTTGTACATTTGAATAATATTGTACATAATAGCTTCAGAATTGTTATCAACTATCCATAGAATGCTCTGGAAGCTGCATACACAGAAATCCAAATGCATGTAGGCAGTGAATGTCAGTTTGGGTCTATATATTTACCAAGGTCTCTAGTTTCTAAAAAGGCTGGGCTGGAGGTAGTTTAACTCTTAAGATATCTATAGTGTTTTGTAATTTCCATGATCATTCCACATTCTACTTTTTGGGCCATTTTGTCTGCACCTCTCTAATGCAAAGGGTTTTAATTTCAGCTTTTCACTGGAAAAAGTGCAATTTTTTCCTGATAAAAGTTTCAAAGCATAACTTCTAAGAAGCTTCTGAGGTTTTACTGTGTCTTAATTGCCTCATCTGTAACACAAAGGTCAAAATAATACTTTGCTTTGAGGACTATGAGTAAACAGATATTTAAATTCTGAATGCTAGCAGTGTTTGGGAAATTACGGTCTCATTCACCACTTTCACAATGAATTTCCCTTCATTGTTGTCTTAAATCTCCTTATTGACAACAATCTTAATTGTCTTAAATTAATTCTCTCCCCTGGTTAGGAGATGGAAGAAAAGCCCCAGGACTATAAATTTTAGATTTCTATCTTTATTTGCGTCTGAAATAGTAATGATGTAGAAGATTCAGAGATGCTTATGTGTCCTGTTTGATAAAACTACATGAGAATCTTTCTCCTTCCAAGACAATCTGCTGCTTTTGTTATCTAAAGGAAACCAAATGCCCTCAAAACAAACAGTTTTCCAGATTAATGTCTGAGATTAGATAATTTCCAATGGTTTCCCTTCACTAATGAGAATAAATTGTGGTGCTCCAGGGACAACTCAGTGGAGAGCAGAGAGCCTCCACAATGGAAGTATCCAAAAAAATGTGCTTTGTAGTGCAGTGAGTGAGAAACCACCACTGCTGCTCAGAGAAGAGCAGGCAGCATTTAAAAGTGCTTTTACTAGAAATGCAAACCCCTGTGTATTCATGTCCTTGTTTGCTTCTGCATCAGTCGAAAAAATTTCAAGAAGGGATGAAATGGATTGTGGCTTCCATACATTTGGTTGTGTGAAGTCCCTCAGGTCACCTTGAGGGATAAAGAGGTGGAATACACACAAAATAGCAGTAAGTAATGTAAAGGTGTTCTGGCCTGGAGCACTATGAAGTCATCCTTGGTGGGGAGAACCACCTGCAGAAGGATTCTCATCCTTGGGGGATCCTCCCTGCAGAGGAATTCTCATCTGCTCAGCCATTGCACACAGCTATACCAGACTGGCTATTAAAACCTTGGAAGAGCAGGAAGATTAACAGAACATAAGAAAACTTATTTGTTAAAGCTGCATACTTCAATTATGATAGAAACTTTACAATAACAAACAAAGTTGTGCAGGAAAAAAATTGAGTTAATTCATTTCTGATTCAGTTTAATGATGGAATTGCTGCTCTGTGCAGTTTCTAAAAAGAGAACATCATTATACTGCTGAACAAGCACTGGCTGATTTTAAGGCAAGTTACTGGAGACAAAATTTGTTCTAAATGAGTGAGTAGTTTGCAATATCTTTAAATACTGCTTAAGGTAAAGAAAATGTTGAGTCTGTTTATCGCTGGAGCATTGTGGTACTTCAAATGCAGACTTGTCAAGTTTATTTCAGTAGTCCCAAACTTACCTTTCTTAATATGAATTGTATGTTCCTCATCCAAACTCTGCTACTGCACTTCCCACTATGATGCTCTGCTTTCATGATGAGTCGGAAAGGTTTTTGGAAAACTTCTAATTTTAAAAGTGTATGTTCAGAAAACACAAAGGATATTCCTGCATCTTCAGTGTTTCATTCTTCAGTGAAGATTAATTCAAACTGTAAAGGTTTTCTACAAATTAAGGAGTAGGAGTAGTGGGTGAGATTTTGCATCTCTTGTCATGATTTGAAAATATAATTAAGCAATGTGCTGTAAATGAAATGAAAGGTGGGAATGCAAATGAAGTTCTTTAATTAACCAGTGTGCTATTTGATTCAAAACTTGATTTTGGAAAGCACTTAAATGTAGGTTTTGATCCTGCTAATTTTGAATGCTATGTTCTCTACTTAAATGTACGTTTATGTATTTTTGTATTCATATGCATTTTACTAAGTTGAGGGCAAAAGGACTGAGACCATTATAAGATTGGATTTTGAAGGGTATTGCCTGTATCTGCAGTTAATTTAAAAAGTACATATATTTTTGGTTTTCAAATAGAAGAATTTAGAAAAGCACTTATTTCTTGGGACTGAAATGGACTCTGCCACCAGAGAGGTGTATTTCAACCTAATGATCAATTTTGGGATGGTTGTACTCTTCTGAGGGATTTGAAACAACCTCTGTGCAGGGCTTGCCCTCTCTGAAATGCCCTTTCCTAAGGTGCCCCTTGCCTGGCTGACCCATCCCAGCACCCCCAGTACCTGAGCACAGGCACCCACTACAAAGGTGAGGAAAGGAGGTCACAGAATAGATGGAAAAGCCTTTTAGCAGGTACTCCAGGAAGTTGTGAGAGAGCTGTGAAGATAATGGTGTTTTCCAGACCATAAAGGGATGGTGGATCCCACAGTGGCCGTGGGGCTGCCCCGCTGGCAGGGAGCACTTCCCTCACATCAGTCATGGATCAGAGCATCCAGCCCATTTGCCACAAAGTGATGCTCTTTGATCTGAGCCCCAGGGCTGATGCAGCCACTCCACTCACAGGGACCTTCTTCCAAGGTGATTTTAGCACTGGTAACGTGAATATGTTCTTGGATCGGGTCTTGGATGCTACATCATATCTGAGGCTATAAAAGTAAAAATACTGCTTGTGTGTGGCTTTATTTGAGATAAATGTCTTCCAGAAAACAAAGCCTGGGGAAGGATTAATCAAGATAATAAGCTGTGTTTACATCAAAGGAAGCTGAAAATCAATTTTGTTTGCATTCAGTTTTGTTAATGGAAATATACATTATTTTATTAGTCAAATGGCACAATTAATTACAGAGACAATTTTCTCTCTGGGGCTGCTTTATGACTATTGCACTGCTTACAATTAATCCTAATGGAAAGATCAGACTGAAAATTCATGGTCACTTGTAAATTTTTATAACCCGATTATTGCTTCCAAGTGCCCAATGCAAAGGCATTTGGTTCAGAAAACAAGTTTTGTGAGTGTGGAGGAGCACAGTCCCAACTATTTTCGCGTGGCTTTGACCAGGTGGCTCTGCCGAGGTGTTCCAGCCTTCCTGCTTACAGGTGCTTCTTCCTGCATCCTATTTTCTCTGTGTGGGATCAGGAAACTCAGGAAGTTCAGCTGCAAGGCTGTATCTGATGAATCCGTGCCAGGTGCCTACTAATATGTTGGAAACTCTGTGTGTGGTTGCTGCCTAAGCCACCATGGCTATTGCCACCCAAATAGCTGATTTATGTAGGCATTTAATGGATTAGAGACCTGACTGTGAAGTGGAATTGAAGATCACTAAAATACTGTTAAAGACAAGCTGCTCACCTCACTTTAACTGATCTTGAAATGCAAACTGGCAGCTAATGGCAGAGAGGGAGCAGGGAAGAAATGGAAGGCTAATGCCATATTCCTTTCATCCTGATGTTATATAGCCCTGGATGTGTCCTTCCAGTTTATTGAAATTGTGGTCACTTTTGCAGTTATGAAGGCTGGCATTTCTGGAATATCATAATTCAGCTGTGACACTGATGTGCTGCTAGCAAAAGTCTTGCAATGAGTAAAGTGCTTATGATAATGTCTATCTCCTCTTCCCCAAATGAGGTGGGAGGATTTTTATGAATCTTCCAATATTTTGATCTAATTTCAACGGTGAATATATTATTTATTCCTTTAATGGGAATTGTAATGAATTGGGATGGTTATTTCACTAGGACATCTGCCAGGGAGTGGCTCTAGCTTAATGGGAGTGAGCAGTAATGGCTGCAGCTTGTTGGGGACAGTGTTAACAAATGTTCTACTTAGTAGAAATTTCCTTAACTAGTGCCAAGAGATTTGCTGGTGATTAGTCAGACCTCAGAAGCTGAATTAGTCAGTCAAAGAAGTGAGGTTGTAAACTCATATGTACTATTATACCAAACACACACTGAATGCGGCAAATCTTCTCATGCATTATTCACTACACTCTTACATTGTCTGAAATCTTGTATATGTTTCTCTGACCAATTTTTTAATATCCTTTTAAATTCCTTGATCCCAAAAACTTCAAATAAGTGAGTATTTAAATGGTTGTAGGGATTCAGGCCAGGGCAAATTATCTATTGCCATTATTTTAACAATTTTAATGGTGTTTTCAAGTATTTCCTATGTGAGCATTTCAATTTTGGTGTAATGTGTGGTGAGAGCCAACCTAATAAATAAAATGGATTGTCACTGGCTAATCACGCAATGTGACTTTGACCTTCTTTGTCTGTTGTTGTATTTTATGCAATATTTTCAGTTAGTGCAGCTGTCATACAGGATGGAGTTGTCCAGTGGAGTGTATTCCAAGTTTTGTTAGTCTGTGTCACCACATTTCCCTGCCACAGAAATGAGGGGGTGAGTCTGTCTGGGCAGAGGGAAGAAGAGAGAAGAACTTGTGGTTTTAGGAGGCAGTCAGTGCTGGAAAATATTTGCTGGTCCTATATAAAAGCTAAATCTTGAGAAGCTTTGGATGTCTCATTTGCTACAGAGATTGAATAATGAATTTTTAATTAGTAGAGC
Organism: Climacteris rufus; assembly: GCA_013398175.1. Lineage (NCBI taxonomy): Eukaryota > Metazoa > Chordata > Aves > Passeriformes > Climacteridae > Climacteris > Climacteris rufus. Next base: position 875,616 of record VZRZ01002989.1, read on the forward strand.
TTCAGCTTTTGAGCATAAAGAGATACAAAGTGAAGCTGAATCTTTTAAGCTACATCACATTGTCTGCAGGACTGTGGTGGTCTCTTTCGAATGTGAAAGTTAACAGGAAACTTGAAAAGCATTGATCAAAAATGTACTGAAATATCCTGCTGGTTGTATCTAGTCTTGATTAATCTTGAAATTGTAACTTAAAAATGGTATAAAAGTTGATCAAATGAAATTACCATTTCACTTACCCCTAGTGAGGCTATTTTACATGACTGTGAGTAATTTCCTGTATTGTGATGGTCTGTGATTACAGCATGAGTTAAGGTGTGATGTCTGTGATATTTTCTTTTCACAATGCTGTACTTCAGAAGAATTCCTATGTATAAGAAAAGATGTGTGAAGAGAGGGCAGCTCAGTACAGCTGGCAGGCCTGCACAACTGGCATCTGTCACACCTAGAGCCACACACACCTGAGGATGGAGAAAAACCTCTTAGTCTAACCTCAGTTCCTGGGAAAAGTATGGAGGAGATTATACTGGGCATTGTCAAAAGGCATTTGAAGAACAGGACAATTATCAGGCATTGGCACTTGTTTCTTTGGGGGTGTCAAAGCTGAGCCTGAATGCGAGATTCATCTCATCCTGGACAGGCACAAGGGATGCTATGGGGCAGGAACTGAAGGGAAAGGGATGTTTAAAAAGGCCCTTTCCTTGAAGGTAGGCTTGGATTTTAATATCTTTTTTGGGTTGCTACTTGGGCTGAGCTTTGGGAACTGTTATTTTGGGCTGGCTTTGTCAGTGTCTTAGAAGTTTTAAAGATTATAACCACTGACCAAGTGTGGAGGTGAGTCCCCCTTGGCTGGGCAGTGACTGACATTTGTCTTTGATCTGTGGCATTGTGGGCACTTCAGCCTTTGCCCCAACACAGGGGTGTGATTGAGCTCTCTGCAGCTCTGGTCTTTCCTGCAGCGAGGGTATGAGACAAAGCCTTAGGGTTTTGTTACCTGACAGCGTTTCCTCCATTGTGGCAGGGAACAGGCTTGGAAACTCCGGGCTGTCTTAGGATGTGAAGTGAGATTTAGTTTTTTCTTTCATTTTGTGTGTCTCTTGCCTTCAGTGAGACAGAAGAGGAAAGGGCCCTCTCTTAAAATGATGGATGTAGCTGTGCATCTTGTTCATGATGTTATTTCTTTTCTTATGATCTTAAATAGGATGATACCACACAAAAAAGCCAAAGATTAGAAGAATCATTAGCTTTCATTTGTAATTATAGTGCACTGGCTGGGTCTCTCCCATTGTGAGAGCTATAATTTGTAATAATGGTGTACCTATTAAGGAAGGAATGAGTCATAACTGAGGGTGTCTTTTCTAAGAATTACTTGCCTACAAATACATGATAGAATAGTATTCCTACAGTGGCTTCCCAGCTAGTTGGCAGTGGGTGTGTGCAAATTCTCCGTGCAGCCTGAAGCAATAGCAGCTGGTGGTGCAATTTTGAGAACTAGCACCAAAAAAAAAAAAAAAAAAGAAAAAAAGGCAGCCAGAAAAATAATGAGAAATCTGTTAAGAAAAAGAATAATTCTGATCCAGTATTACCATCCCTCCAGGATAATAAAATAATGTGTATAATACTTTTCTGAAAATACTGCAGCTAAGACAAAATCTGATGCTGATTCCTGAACACATCAGTGTGTGAATTCAAAGGCCCAGATAACTTTTCTTATTCTAAGCATCACTTGCTCCCTGACTTTCTAATTCCTGACATGATTCTAACTTCAACAAATCACAGTCTCAGTGCCCAACTTTTATTCCTCAATCTTCCTTCTAAGTATGTACTTTTAGCAAGACAGTTACACAATACTATTCTGCATTTCTAAATAACATTTTATATCAGTCATAAAATATTATCCTTTTAGCTTTTTTAAAATTCAGTTTTCCATATGTTTGCTCATCAAGCAGCAGCCAAGTGAAATTACAACTGCACTGTGTGCCGGAAGGTGCTCTGTGGTCCTTCAGTGAATTAAATCACTACACTATTAATGCTCACAGTCAACAAAAATACCGTTCATCTAGATGTGAATGTGCAGCATGGAGTTAAAGGTCACTTTCCCCTGCAGCTCTCATTGCTTTTCTTGAGGGGCAAAAAGAATCAGAGTTCTCTGAATTTATCAATAAAGCCATGGAGCTACACATTGAAACAAAAATATCTTAATGAGTTATCATTTTCATGAGGTTAACAATTTGCAAGAAATATAAATAATTCAGAAACTTCAATCAATGCTTTAAATAAATAGTAGAAAACTTCCCTAGATATTTTTTTCATGATCAGGGTAAATGGAAAAGATTATGGATCTTAGAAAGTACTGAAGAGGAAACATTTTGATAGAAGAGCCTGAAGGGTTTCCTGCAGTGAGCAACACAGGCTGATAGTCATCTTCTTCAAGTTAGAAAGGCTAAGCTCTAGGAGAGACAACAGATCTTGTTCATCAGCAAAACAAGCAGAGAATTGCTTAAAAACATCTAGAACTTGTAGTCTGAAACTACGTCTGAAATTCTTCCTTTGCCTGTAAAACAGGCAGATGTCTATTGGAATTTACATGATTATAGTAGAAATTGTCCAAACCAAGCAATGACCACAAGCCAGGATTTTTGATGTATTAAGTTGCAATAGAATACGATGCATAATTAAAAAAAAATTTGAGCTATTAAATTCATTAGATTGTAGCGTGAATTTTAATGTGATGTTCAGTCTCATAAATTATTAAAAAAGAATTACTTTCCTGATATAAATAAATAAAGATAGCAAGCTCTGGAGATGTTTGCAAATCCAGAGCACTGGGTGGAACTCTAAACAAAGGGTAATGAACAGCCTGGCATGGGTTTTTTTCACCTAAAATTCCGCAGATTAAATGTCTGCTCTGAGAATCCCACAGTAATCCTTTTCATTTGATCTGACAGCCTTCCCTCATATCCAAGTCATATTTAATACAGGCGGTTTACTGAAGCTCTAAACTTAATTAACAACCTCATTATTTTAGGAGGTAAGTTACTCAGGAGTGTAACTATGAAGAGGAATACAATGTTCTGCATGCCTTTTCCCTGCTGTATTCGACTGGTTACTCTAAAGTTGGACCAATTTTTTTAAAAAGAATATTAATTAAACACTCCTAAGGGCAGACAGGTAAGGAAAAAAACTGACAGAAGAAATGAAAAGATTTGCTCTGGTTTCTCCTATTTGCAACTTCCCAGCTCACCAGCTCCTCTGAAATGTTAGAGTTAAATTGGAGTAGGACATTTTTCTTTAGAAAATCATGGTAGAGTTTCTGTGCTTGTACAGAGCACAGAAAATTTTCATTTTATCATTCTTGCCTTCGTGGTGTTCAAAGCACTTCAAAGATGACTTTTCAATGGAAGCATGTTACTTCCTAGAGATTTATTGTGAGGGTTTAGCTTTTTGAGATTTGTTAATTGTTAGGCTGTTATAGGAGGGATAAATGGAATTGTACTGTATGCACAGTGCAGCCAGCCCTTTTTGAGACACTGCACACCCTGGAGGTGCTGTCTGGTGGTTTTCTGAGGCTCTGGAAATAGCTGACATAGTGATGTAGAGACTGTAGAGCTTTGTTAGACTGACAGCTTCAGAAAAGCAAACTCCACAGTTCTTAAAACTTCGCAGTGCCATTTCAGTCCCACTTTTGGAAACTCTTCTGGTGGATGAACAGAGATCCCAGGCATCTTCTCAAACAGAGCAGGTTTTCTGTTCATCTGCTCTCCATTTGGCTTTAGCAGAGATGTATTTAGGTAACCTGCAAACGACAAATTTTTGCAAGTAGGTGATTTTTACACCCAAGTTGTATATCAGCTCCCAAAGCCAACAGATGCAAGAACAGCTACCTGTGGAATTAGTTTGGCAATGGAAATGGCTATGCAAGAAGCCTCTACAGGCTCTGATCACTGCTGATTTACTAAATGCAGCAAACTTTAGAGCAATAAATGTCTGAGCAGCATTTTAGCCTGTTTTCCTGAGTCTCTGTATTTGGAAAAACAACATTCTCTTAAGTATCTGGTTAAAATTATTAAGTGGGAACTTAATAGTGAACTATGAAGTGTGAACCATAAAATACAAGGTTGGATGGTTTAGTGACAAAGTCTGAAGAATATAAATACTTGTTTTACACACAGCATGGGTATAAGGAGCCTGTGGGGAAAAAAGATTTACTCATTGGCTGATCCAGAATATAGTATTTAAATCTTCTTGGATTACAGCAGCCAAATACAGCAATTTTCAGTGAGTGTAGTGTCCTATAGAGAATTTGGATCCCCATCCCCTAATCAAGTTGATGAGAGCACTAAAATGCAGATAAAGATAATCTCTTAGAAAACTTGATTATTTCATCACACATGAAGCAGCTGATAGACGAACCTCTTCAAAGCAGTTCCAGGAAAGCTTCTTTGGGACAATGGGAAGGAATATCACATTTAATGATACAAAAAGAAAAAAAAAAAAGATTGTTGATTGGCCTAGCCATGAGATTTGGTTACAGATTTTAAGTGGTAGCTGTGTTAGAAACTTCTCCCAGAATGGCGCTAGCACCAGTTAGAACATTAAAATGTGTTTTTAAATACAGTAAAAATTAGATGCACAACAAGAAGTCCTGGTTTAGACAATAAAACAGACACAGTACTTATGTGAAGTGCTTTTCTTGTTAGGAGGTATTTTGATCTCTTGCTGAAAAAAGCTGCAGTAACAAGAAAGACAGAGTTTCTTGCTTTTTATGCTTCAACTGACTTAATTAAATTTCTTTCACTCTGCATGTGTAAATATAAGCAAACTCTGGAGGATTTAACTTTCATTAGTGCTTTTTGCAGGGAAAGAAAGCAAAGGAGGTGGCACTTCCACTTTACTTCAGGTTTTATGAATGCAAATATCTGAATATTTGTCTGGTGCAGTATCCTTTCTCTGACAGTGAACAGTAGTAGGTGTAAGAATAAAGTTTAGATAGAGTGATGTTAGCTTGGGTGAACATTCTCAGACTGACACAGCCAGAAGTGAAATAATTTCAAGTGCACAGACAACTTGTAAAGACACTCATCACAGAAGAGTTTTAGCCTATTTTGGAGAGGCAAACAAAATATTGTGGCTGTCAAGCTTTTTTCTTTGCTATGACAAGTGAGACACGATGATATTTATTTTACTTTTTTTCCCTTCTGCTCAAATTGTGAAAATTGGTTTGATTGTGATGATTAAATTGCACAAAAAAGCCTATTTTTAAAGTGATACAAGTTGTTTTGAGGAAGAATTAAAAGGTTTATGAAAAATGTGCCTCAAATCACACTGATTTTTTTTCTTCCTGGAAGTTCAGAGTCTTAAGTGAAAAACACCCACTGCTTGATTTAGGTTCCCATCCTGAAGTGTTTTGTTCAAGTCTCACAGATTCTAGCTGTTTATCAGGAGTGCTGATGTGACAAGAATTCCCAGTGATGACTGGGAAGGGTGTCTTTGTTTCCTGTTAAAACTAGTAACTCAGTCCTGGGAATAGGGATCACTGTGGGGTTTTGTTTTGCTGCAGTGTCAATAAAAGGTGCTCTACAGATGCTGCTGGGAGTGCTCACAGGCAATACTTGCATTTGTCCTAGGAATGCTGGCACATCATGTCGTCGGAAAACAGTTTGACCCTTTGTAAGCCTGGGGAGAAAATCCAATTTATTCTGCCCAAACAAGCCATGTCACAGTCTCTGCCAGTTCTGCTGCACCTCCTCCCAGCAGTAATCAGAGCATTTGTCTCATCTGGAGAGCTCAGCCTATTGCGCTTCATGCAGGAGTTCCTGTGTTGAGTCCCACAGCTCGTGTTTGACCAGTGCTGACAAAGTGTAAACACTGAAGGATGGCAGGATCCTTGTTCTGGGCTTTCTCCTTAGCCTTAAACATTTCTATTCCTCCATGAACTTTCAGCCTTTACAAATCTGCAGGGTACTATGAGGAGGGAGTGAATGGCTGCAAGGAAGCGTGAGCTGCATCCCAATCCTTGTCCTTCGCACATGAGATGTGTGTGACATCCTTTGCAGCCAGCAGTGAGCTTCCCCCTGTCCCCAGGCTTCCCAAAACACTGTGGGGCCACAGCCAGTGTTGAGCTGAGCCTGGATAAGTCCAGGCTGGAGCAGAGCAGTCGCTGCCAGGCTGTGAGCTGTGCCCACAGGACGTGCCGTGGCTTCCAGCTCAGTTCTGTAGCAGAGCCAGCTCACCCCTGCCAGCAAACAGATGTGTGTGGCACAAGCTTGTGTATCCATAAATGCTTCCCAGTCTCCCTCATGGTTTAACTATACAGATGTATACACATAAAGGACCAGGCTTGAATTTTCCAGGCTGGTGCACAGGTTTGCCAAAAGTGCATTGGGAATGAACAACGATTTCAATTAAATATTTGTTATATCTTTAAAACTTTTATATTAGAATTTAACATTGTGCTGACTGGCTCGTTTATGTTGTCTGTCTGAAAATGAATCTGATTTTTGATTTACTGAGTGAATATCAGTAGCCAGCTGCTTTGAAGAACACATACAGTAAAAAGGGCATTGCACAAAAATTGCTGGATGCTTTCCAATATCTGAGAAACTGCAAATAGATAGCAGAAGTGTAAAAAGTACAGAAATGCTGTGAAAAAATTATTGTAATTAAAACCAGAGCAAATAATGACCAAAGAACAAGGTCAGTTAGGATTTATGAAATTTCCTGATTAAGGAAAGCTACAAAGAAAGTTTTCTCAAAAGCAGAGCAAGCTGGAATAGAGTTACATCATGAGTAATGAGCTGAGTGAGTGATGTAAGAGAGCAGAGGTTTTATATTGGATTGATGTAACAGGATGTATTCATCCTGACCTTCCTGAACCATAAATGTCTTGTGATGCTTTTCTGGATAAAGCACTTCTCTTGTTATCTAACCTGCTATTTTTCATCAGCTGCCTATACACAATGTAGGAAAAAATGGTGAAGGTGGTGGAGAAGTTATCAGAGTGATCAACTTCTTTAGTTTATAAAGGCTAAACCAACATGGAAGTGACTGATAGAGAATTTCAGAGTATCTTTCTGTCCTTTTAATGTAATGTTTTTCCTTTGAAGTTGTTTCATAGGTTCCACTAAAAAGATTTCATGGCAAGATGTCCTTGTCTGTGCCAGGTTACCTACTGCAGTTAGGAGGGAGGCTGCCTAGTTTTGTTTTAAATACTTAATGTGTTTCAACAGTAATCTCCATTTGCACTGTCAGACTTGGCTTTTGTTTAAACGGCCTCTTGCCAAAGATTTCAAAGATTCAGAGCTCTGTTTTACTTTCCATTCCTAAGCTGAGCAGGGAATGCCTCTAACAATGGCTTTCTGAGTTCTCCTTTGCACTGGTCCAAATGTTTATTGGAACAATTTCCAAGGTGTAGCTGTATGAATGAGAATTTTTGTTTTTTTAAAGAGTACTAATCTGAAAAAGCTGTTTCCACCATGGAAGAGAAATGTGCCAAACTCTAACAGTTTGACTGGCTCTGTATAAGAAAATTCCACCATATTTTTGCTTCTGTCCTCCTTCCCTCTGCTCACAGACCAGTTATTGCTGTGGTTTCTGGTTTGAAGCATCAGTTCCTAATATGAAGCGTCAAACTCTTCTCTCCCCATTACAGCTGAGTTTCACAGTATCAGGAACTGGGCATTCAGTAGGTACGAATACTGAGAAATGATAAATGCATGAAAGTTCATGTCAACACTCAGAGGAGCGGAGAAATACTTGTTATCCCTGCTTTAGAGAAGAACAGCAGATGCACAGAAACTGGGCTGTGTGCTGCAGATCCTCCAAGAGCTGCAGCAGAGGTTCCAGGTAAACCTTTGCTGCATTTGCTGATTGGCTACAGCCCTAAAGGGCAGCTCTGGAAAACAGTTTTTGAAGGTATTTCTCCTTCAAAACTTCACCTATGAACAGTTAAGGATTTTGTTCTCTTGTATTGGCTGTGGGGGTGGGACAGTTATTGCTGTCGAAAAGCTGAATGAGTCAGAGGGGGGTGGAGATCACTTCCTGCACAAATTAGCAACACTATTATCCGAGACAAATGAAAGAAAGGTCTGGGAGAAGCATTTGCTGTGTTACCATGGGGTCCTGGGGTGGAAGGTAGAGAACATATAGATCAAAATATGATTTAGACCTTGAGCAAGAACATTGTTGAGTTGCATTCAGCAAGAGTCAAAGAGTAAAGAAATCATCCATATTTCTTTAAGCTGAAATTATTCTTTTCCAATATGTGAGTGGAAAATTATTCAAGTATATTGCTTTATTGGCATATAATTCATATGCTGACATTGTTTCTATTCTAAAAAAGTTAGTAAGCAAAAATTGTTCTATAAATTACTTTTTCCTGGTAACTTTTTTGGCATAGCTTATTGAAAAAATTTGGATTAATGGTCCAAGAAATTGGAATCTAAATGTTCATATATGTTGATAAATGAGAACTTCCTTACAAAATTTTTAGTGGGGCTCCTAGGAGTATTCTTATTAACTCCAAATGCTAACATACATTAAATATTTATGATACATTTAGGTGCAGAAATCCATTCTTGACTCAGGCAATGATTGGAAGCCGAGGCTGTCCTGCTTGAAACTTGATGGGTGAAACAGGCAGCCTCCAAGCAGTTAATATTGAAGCAGGACTCTTTGTCTTTGGGGTGTAAAGGACAACTTTCCCTGAGAGAACCTTGGGGTCAGCCAGGATAAACTGTTTGAAAAGACTGTTTTTAATAGAATAAATTCAATGGATAATGAAGTGACACAATCAGTTTACGAAGTCATTGCACTATGCTGCTATGCAGGAGGTTTTAGGAGTTCCAGAGGAAGCAATGGAAACTCTTTTGTTAAGCTGTGTTCCTCATTTAACTGAAGATAATTATGCAAATATCTTGTATCACTGTTCCTTGGTGCTAGGGAAGAACTGCAATGAAATAGAAAAGAGATTCTAATCATTACATCTAATTACACTGGAATGAGAATTACTGGAAATTTTCAAGTGGTAATTATTCTTTTTATTATATTTTAGGCAATCAAAGCAAGAAATGCTGTGTTCATAGTTTAATATAAAAAGTCTGATGTAAGGAGTATCTAAGAACTTTGAACTTACTGAAGCTTTAGTGCTCTAATACTTTTTGACTTCTTCATTTTACCCAAAACCGTGTAGGACAAGCATTTCAACATAATCATTGGTTGTTGTTTAAAAAAACACCACTCTATACAAGGCTTCCATACCTTGCTAAAATGAGAGCTGTATTTTCTCAGCTGGGCTTTACATGACTTTATGCTGGTTGTTTTTCTGCTATACAAGGTCCAGGTAATTGCTTGCTCTGTGTTACTGTGGTTGTAGGCCAGAAAATGTGCATGTGGCTCTTACAGAACAGGTTCTGTCTGAAATGAGGACCCTGTTGGGCCAAACAATCTGTGCACACAGTTATGTGCAATGATTGCCTGAAAAAGCCATCTAATTACAGTGACTGCCTTTGCCAAGCATTGCTCTAAACTGTTCAAACTACTATAACATCACATTATGTACATCAAATTCAGTACCCCACACACTGATAGAAAACTATTGTGCTGGATTCTAAAGTAGAACTCTGAAAACATTAGTCTGAACAGCTGGAACAGGTAAATGCTGAGGCTAAGACCCTGCATGGAACAGTGTACCCTGTGTTATCAAACTTCTCAGAAGAGATCTTATGCAACAGGTTTTCCCTGACATTTGATTTTACAGAAAGAAAAATGCTTGAAGAGGTAATTGGGAGCCTTAGCAAGAAGAGGCTGAGTCAGATGAGTTCTAACACTGACTGAATCCAGATGTTTTCCATGACAAAGGATTAGTATGGGGACTTTCAGAAGGCAGCAGGTATAGTTCTGTTGGAAACTGTTTTCAGAAGCCTGTTACTGAGTGAGGTATGGGGTGAAGGACCACATTCCACCACTGTCACAAAGAAATGGAGCCTTGACTCTGCAGTTCCTCTCATGTGCCATTATTGATGTCACAGCATCCCTGAATACTTGTCAGACTAAAGGATTTTATTTTTATTTTGATCATCTTAGAAGAGTCAAATCCCTAATAGAAACATGTTTCTTAGACTAGTGATTTTTCTTCTTTTGCTTTGTGTCCCATGTCTTTAAAGCATAACTTTCAAAGAGAAGTTTCTTAATGAAGCACCATGTCCTATTCCCTCTTTTCTTCATCTTTTATTGAGGATTTAGTAGATTTATAATGGTGCTTTCCTTGGTTTTTCTGTGTCTATTTTCCAAGTTCAGCTGTCATAGGGAAGACAGGTTTTGGTATTTTGGTAGAATTCTTATAAATATAATGTTCAACTCTGTGCCTAGACTTCAAGAGTCAGGTATTTAACTCCTTTTGGTTTTTACTATTTAAAACCTGGAAACACCAGTGCACCTTGTTGGAGTCCTCTCTTGCCTGTGGTTTATCTGCTGCAGCTGGAGTTCTCTGCTCCTTGCTGTTTGATGCTGCTTGCTTTAGTTATTGTATCAGATCAGAAAAGGAATTAGAGTAGTTGGACTCATTGTCCTCTGTCATTAAATTCTGTTTCCCATGTACTTCTCATTCATTCCCCCAGGGGAAGACTGATCCCAAGGCTGTTCTGGGATCTTTGAATTCAGGGGAATGTATGTATTGCAGGGGTTCTATTCTGAGAACCACTGAGGAAGTTAAGGGACAATAAAGACTTGCCTTATCTGCGATTTTGAGATGGTGATTTGCTCCAGGAAGGAAAACTAGACCTATAAATCTGACTTATTCTGGCTCAGCCAGCGAGTGAACTGCACACCACAGTGTGTTGTTGAGAAGGAGCCTTTCTTTCCCTCTCCAGGGAGAGAACTTCTGTCCTTTCCTGTACTCTGGGCCATCCTTTCACTGGGTTATTTCAGCACACTGGGTCACAAGAAACATAACCACATTCTCTTGTCAGATTACATGGCAGTTCCTCTTCATTTAGTGCTAATTTGTATGCTCTGCAGTGCTTTGTTTCTGAGATTTAGAATTCTCGCTACTTGTCTGTTAATTTCCTATATAATAGGATTTTAATACATAGAAAGCAAACGATCTCTTTGGAATGTTTAAAGTCCTAATCTAGCTGTTTAAATCTCCCTTATTATCTAAGCATTTCCTACCATTGATTAGCTACTTATAAAGCATTAACTTTTTTTGTGGCTTTCATGGGAGTCTTGATTTGCATTTGGTGTCTGCATTACATGTGTAGATGTTTGGATCATTTACAATATTTTATATGAGTGTGTGCTGATTAGTATGAATCTTTTTAGTCTGGAAGATAAAACTTGTTGTATGTAACACATAGAAGTATGAAGCTGACAGGGGGTTTACCAGCTGAGATTTTATTTTAGTGAGTTTTTCAGCACAGCCACCTCTTCTGGAGCTGTGAGAAGTATTGGTTTGGAGGGTTTGTTTTAATATCAGTGGAAGGAAGGTGACCAAATAAAAACTAAAGTCAGCTTCAGTGTGAGTCTTGATGTTACCAATATAATTTGAGCTTGCTTAAAGTTAGTTTTTAGTGACTTTAAACAGAAATTTGTAGTGATGCAGTAAATTATTTTCTCCTGTCCTTTCTGTCACGTTTCTTTCCTCTCAGTTGCAATCTCTTTGAACTCTGTATGTAATATGAATGATGTATCATTATAATAATTATTGCTTTCAGAATAGAAAGAATATTGTATAAACAAGAAGGAATTGTAGAACGTGTCTGCTCATTTCTCTAGTGGGGCCCAAGTTTTTTCCATGCTGCTGAGTGTCACCACTCAGTGGTACTGGACCCTAAGGCAGCACTGGGCAGAGAAGAGATGCCAACAAGTTCAAATATGGAGTTAAGATACTAAAACTGGAGAGGAGAATTTGTTAGGTTAAAGCACAGTACATATATGGTGACAAGTTGTCTAGAGGTATCTATAGAGCATTGTTTCTTTATATTTAATAGCCCCTGAAACACCTTGAATTACCCTTTGCATACTGAATAGCAAACACTTAATCAAATAAATTTAAATAAACTGCAAATAAGTAACAAACATTTTTACAAAAGGTTTGATGTCAAGAGTCTATTGATGGAGTATGGAGTATTGGTGGCTGAAACTCTTCACTTAAGAACTAGAAACTATTTTTACCAAATCTAACATTAAAGAAGACTTTGTCTAATGATATATAACCATTATGTCTTTGATGTACAGCCATGACAATTATCTTAGTGAAGGATTATGGCATTGCATTAAGCAGAGGAGAAAGCTACTTTAATACCACAGTATTAACCCATCACAGTGATCTCTGGAGCAGCACAACTTATCTAACACATTAAGGACAAATTCAGGTTATTAAGCCTAATTAAATCTATTTTAACAGGATTTAGCAGTGTCTATCTAGAGGTTACCAGTCTTGATTTAAATTTGTCTAGAGCCTGCACCAATGCCACATAAGTCACTGAGAAGATTACTGTGCTCTTTGGTGGTCTTTGGATCAGACTGATCTGCAGACAGATGCTCATAGAGACATCAACATCACAAATGGCAAAATACATATTTCTGCAGCCATCCTTTTATCTGACAGCTGTTCCATTAATGTATTTCTGAACCTACAAGACTGCTCCCCAGTTAATGGCTCATAATGCAAATAGATAATTGTTGACTGTTTCCTGCTAAACAAAGCAATCCCTGTGCTTTTTCAAGGAGTTATTTAACTCTTTATTTTACATTTGTGGAATACAGTTCAGAGCCCAAAAAGGAGGCTTCAGCATCTTCCCTTTATTCAGCGTTAAATCGCCTGTCTGCTAAAATGCATATTTATAATCCCTCTAACCTGTTTTAGAGATAATTGTTTTGGATCTGTCCTAAATGTTCGGGATGCTTTTTACTGGATCTTAATTTGTGCTGATGTTCAGTTGGTTAAACTTTCTATTTTGAATCAGTGTAACAATTAGGATATACTATTCCTTTCCTATATTGATAACTGCTACTGAAGAAAAATCTCAAAAGACAAGACACAGAAAAATCCACAAGTGTTCTTGTGTCCAATGGGGTCACAGCACAAATAGACACTAAATGAACTGTCTACCCTGATGCTTTTATTAACTGTGACATTTCTAATGCAAGTTAATCTGTAATTTCCAGTTAGAAGGTGGGCCCAAGGCATAACTTTTCGCCTGGAAAAATTGTGCTTGAAAGAAATGGTAGCAATTTTTTCAAAACTGAATCATTCCAACCACTTTGGAAGAGGAAATAAAGCAGTGCTCAGAGAAGCTGGAGTCCAGTGCAGACAGTTCAATTCACTCCTGCCTGCCTTTGCTCTCCTCCACAGGCTGGAACTCTGTCCCTTGAACTTCCCTTTGTCAGGGGAGGTTCTCTTCAGGATGAACTTCAGAAATGAAAATCCCATCCCTGGAGAGAGCACTTCACACAAAACAGGACAGTCCCTGGGTGTGCAAGTACAGAACATGAATAGAAATACAGAACACTCCTGGTGCAATTTGCTGTTTATATAAAATGGAATTTAATCACTAATGAATGGAAGTGGGGTGTTGAAGGTAGAAGGTCCAATAGCTGCCCTAGTTTTCCTCACTGAGTTCTTTTCCCTTTGTGTCTTGCATTTGAATATAATTGGAAGTGTACAATCTTGCAGAACATGCAAAGGAGGAGCAGGCATGGATATTCCCTACTCAGGAATACACTATGGAGCTTTCATGGATCTGAAATGAAATACCAAAACCACACAGAACATCAAAATGAAGTGCTCTCACATTTTTATATTACCAGCCCCTTGTTTCTAGCACAATGTACAGAATTTAGCCCAAATTCTCAGCTAATTTTGAGTTTGCCCTGTTTCTCTTTATCATAGTTAATATTTCTAATATGAAATTTTAGAAATAAAATTTCTGGAGATGCCTTCTGTTTTCAAAGGGAGCCACATTCACTTATTTTCATAGCTGGACTTGAACCAGTAGCTCTTCACTGATGTGTTTGTAAAATATTCTGACAAAAATGGCTTGATAATCCTGATCTGTACCTGACTCAAGCACTTGCAGAACACAAAAGTTTAGCAAAGGCTGAAGTATTTCAGCTATTCTGCACAGTTTTGAGCAATGCATTTGAAGTACCTGTCTCTGGTGCTTTAAAACCTGTGATAAAAATGCAGATCATTCTTCCCTGCTGGAAAAGGACTGACAGCATCCAGTTGAGATGCAGGCATGTAACTCAGTAACTAACACTCTGTAAGGCTTGTTAGAACTCTGATATGAAGCCAGCTGATGTGCAGAGGAAGATATGAACATGTAGTATATCACAGGTGTAACAAGAAGTAGCATTATAAATTGAAGAACTGTAGTTATTTTAAGCAATAAATTAAACCTGCCCATTAAAATCCTTGTGAAATATGTTATTTTAAATCAGAACAGGTTTCTCATGCTGTAATTTTAGTTAGGCTGGAGATTCTCAACCTATTCTTATTATTCCTCATTGAGAGATTAAAGATAGATATATCATTAGACTTAACAGCTTTTCAATAAAAAAGTGGTTAATGCAGTGTACAGAAACTGAATGACTTCTCTCTTTGAATTACAGTCATTGATAAAACCCTGGTTTGCTATTAAATGCAAATACACTTCCTGCTTCTAAAAAGCAAGTTTGGAAGATACCACCTCTGTGTCCAGAAATGTCTGCAATGCTTCTACAGAAAAAAAAAAAATGTTTCACTTAGTTACATCAATTACAATATTCCATTTCTGTGTCTGGAAATTTGAGTCTATGTACTGTTGGTGTTTTCCCCACAGAAGCCCAAAGATGTAATGCTGTACATACAAAGTTGTGTTTGTTTTGATTCCCATGTGTAATTGGATGAATGATTTACACAGCATCTTCCAGTGAGAGGAAAAATAAATAGGCCACTACACACACTGCTTTCTCTTCTTACTGTGTATAAGTGGATCTGTCATTGATGGGATTTGCTTTAGTGCAAAGAGAAGAATGTGTTGTATTTTATAATAGTGACTGCATGGGTTGTTGGTGGATATTTGGATTGGATTATTGGTCAGCTCTATGACTGTACAATGAGGAGCAAGATAATATTCAAAGCACACTTATCTTGGGGCTGATGTTATGTTAGAGTATTCCAGAATGGCAGATTGGAATGTTCAAGAACCTTGAATGCTCAAGAACCTCCCTGCCTGCCTGTAAGGTTTGATTCCCAGCTCTGCATTGGTACCATATTTAGAACCTTTATAGGAGCTGCTGTTTGGTTTGGACTTCATCATTGTTTAACTGCCACCAACCTGGACTCAAAGGTCTTCTGAGAAGTGTTTGCTACAGGGATGCCCAATGGATTTTTTGGATTTATTACACAATGTTTGCACCATCCCTCCTCTCCCAGCCCCACCAGTAATAGGCTTTTTGGGCTGTGATTTTGCCACGTGCATCACTAGGAATTTTGTTGCTGTGACTGAATCACAGCAATGATCAGTGGAATGGGAAGTGGAATGGATGTTCACAGGGGAGCTTGGCAGGGGAACCACTGGGGCTGTTCTCTGGGGGAGTTCCTCCACCACTCCACCAAAAGGGAGCTCTTACAGGGCCTCAGCATCCTCACAGTGATGGACAGCACTGGCTCAAGCCAAAGCATCCAACAGTATTGCCAAACGATGGCAGCTCTGAATGCATCCTTTGGTTTCAATCATTATCTCTGGGATGAATCTGAATGTAATTGCAGAGTATTCAATTGTGCAGCTAACTGCAGCCCTGAAGACAGAAATAAGCTCTGGCATAAATATTTAAGCAGTTGTACAGGTGCTATGCTGTTTTTTTCAACTAAATTTCTCTTTGTAAATATCTGTAACTGGAGCAGGCTCAGTAGAAGAAACAGTGCTTTAAATTCCTCCTCAGTTGCACTTGTCTAGAAGGCACCACAGAGACAGAGTTCTGAGACAGAACCATGTCTTAATTGAATTGAAAAAATCTTCCATTTTCTCCGTTGTACTTCCCTGCTGAGCAACTGATTTCTCACACAGTTTTTTTTTCCAAGTGGCTTTGGTAAATCAGCCTCTTAAAAAGCAGCCGTTTATCTTGTTTGGCTTTAAAAATTACAAAATTTTAAATCTAATTTGGTTCATGCAGAAGCCAGACTGGATATGTCTTTTTTATTTTTCATTATTAATTTTTGTTGTGAAGTTTCTGACTGGGGAAACATGAGAAAGGGAAGGAAAGTAATGATTTTTTTTTTCATTTAGTGCTGAGGAAATGGAGAAAAAAAAGCTGACTGCATTGTCTGTTGAATAACATTTGGGAACAAAAAATTCAGTTCTGAAATTTCAATTTGTGGGATAGGTATAAAGCAGACACAAGTTACTAAGAATCAGATCTAGATTTTATGAGTTAAAATGATCTTTGCTTTTATGTTTCAACTGGTACCATTTTTGCCCGTCTGCCATATGATTTTCAGTATTTCTCTCTTTGAGCTAAGGATGTGTGTCTCTCCTGTGTGCCTTGACTGCATCAGTGCCCAGAAAAGCTCTGCAGGGCTCCTGCATGACTGGGGGATCTCTCTGAGAAAGATGCACGACGAGATCTTGACAAAACACCCATGGCTTTGCATAAGAATAGGAGACATCTGGAGCTCTACCTCCACTCTGTATGTTGCTTTTAGCCAATGGATGTTTTTCACAGCCTGACAGTGGTATTCCAACAGTGCAGTGCAGGAGGAAATTATTGCTGTGTCTTGCTTTATCTTGATGCTTTCAAGGACACAATATGTCTCTTCTCTACACTTTTCTTTTAGGCTTTTTGCTTTCTAGCAGTAAAGAGAACACAATATCTTTATTTTCAAGGGATGTCTACACTGTGTTTTCTTGCTTGCATCATTCCTTGAGGTTCCAGTAGCCATTCCTAGACCACAGCTATTCCAGCCCTAAGTACATTTATGGTCCAGGCATCCAATGCACTGAAATCCAGACTGTGCTTCTGCATGACCAGCAAAATTTCCTGAGTCTCAGAGCAAACTAGAGAGACATGTAATGTTAAAAATAAAATGCAAATGCCTGAGTTATTTGAATATAATCACTTTATTAATTTAGCTGTCTAACAGATACTGATGACAGTCTAATAATAAGGTCCAAAATGTTCTTTCTCATTAACGGAGTTAATGAACTCACACATCTTAAGAATTTCATTTTAATTATTAGGAATAATTTATATGAGAGAGAGAAGTGCCAAAAAATATTCCTATTGAGGAGTGGAAAATTGGTAAATCTGTTAATGAGAGATGCTGAGTGCCATGACTGAAAATCGTAAAAAAATTCCTAGAGCTCTGATTCTTGTGTATCAAGTTGCTGGGTGGCTGGATATTTTCCAGAGTTCAGCACCATAGACATTCCCACTCCATTGCCATTGTGCATGTCTATGGCAGGCAAAAGAAATATTTGTTTCAGGACAAAATATCTGTGCCAACATATAGTTTGGATATTACAAAATGATAAGGATTTATTTACTAATAATATAGTTTTTAATTCCTCCTTAATTAGAAAAGTAGATTGAATGCAAATATTTTCCTTGAATTGAGAAGTGTGGTCCCTCTTTAGAACTCCAACTCCTTCAAAAATTAAATTTCAAAAGTTGCAGTTCAGAAGAACTCATGTTGCATCTAGTTGTGCTGTCCATTTCTGTAAAACAAGGATGTTTTTTGACATTACACTACGTTACAGTGGGGTTTTTTTCATCCTTCAGGACAATGGAAGCACTAAGCATGGTGCTCTAAGGAAGCAATTTCAGCTTTGAAAGTTTCCTGATATTTTACACATGTAATGAAATTTCATGACTGACTTAAAACGAATAAATGATATCATTTTGTCCTATGCTTCATTGGGTTAATTTCCTTTGGCTTTCATACTCAGATTTCAGTGTCTATTGACTTCAGAACCTCGTTGATGTCAAAAATAACTAACCTGAAACTGCTGAAACCATGATCAATTTGCATAAAAGATAAGCCATAAACCTGCAGGAAATGCTGAAAGAGGGAAGTGAGGAGTGTGTGGAGGCAGCAGATGTTTTCTAGGATTGGAATCAGAATGCAAAATTGATTTAGGCACATTAACATAGTTAGGAGAGTACCTAAGCAGTCTTTACTGTTATTACAATGTTTTTTACATTGCATGCTGTAGGTACACTTCAGAAAATCCAGGTGAAATTTGGATGGAAGGGAGAGAGAGAAAGGAGCAGTGACTTCCCTAACACCAACCAGCAGCTCGATGACACAGGTGGGAACAACACTCAGACTGTTTTGCACTCCTGCATTCTGATGGATACAACATTCAACTTTCAGACATTTTTCATTTTGAGCAATAGCTGGAAGCTCAGGTCTGCAAGTTTTCCTGAAACTCAGATTGCAAACTTGAGATTTTTTCAGTGTTCTTTCAGTCATCTCTCATTAACTTAATGGAGTGTATTTTTTTCCAATGAATATTTGATATGAAGAGAGTGTAATTATGATGTAAAATTGCATGGCAGAATTGTTTGAAGTGTGACATTTGCACTTGAAAACACAGAACAGGTCTGTTCTGTGATGCACTGAGTTGTCCTCTGTACTGTGAGTGTGGAGGAAGCTGGTAGTGACTGCTTTAATTCCTCAGATGGGTGGAATGAATCCAAACCACAGTGGGATATTTGGATTTGTGTACTTATGCTGCTATTACATTAGGCTGCTTTGAATTTTCAAATTCCATGTGTCAAATAGAGGAAGAAGTACCTCACATATCAAATACAGAGCAAAGAAAAAGAGCTCAGCCCTGTGTGTAATTGTTGGGTGATAATATTCATGTGATAATATAATAGTACTGGCACAATGACAAATTCTACCCTTTCCAAACCATAAGGAAACAAGACAAACTTGAAGTGTCTGATAAAAGACTCAACGTGTTTGTTTCACTAGAAACAGAGGAGTATCTCTGTCATCTTAGCAGCGGTTAAGGATTAGCAGCCACCCCTCTTATATTAATGGGTCTCAGCTCTCCAGAAATGCAGCTGTAGTCCTCTAGCTATTCGTTTTTTTCCCTTTTTAAAATTCCCCTTTTCCAATTAGTGGGAACTTCACTGGACTATGGCTTCTAATATGGCTCGATTTACTGAAATTCGTTTCTTGTTCTTGTGACCTTTATAATTCACTTTTTCACTCCATTTGCATTCATCAGAGTTCTCCAGTCAAAGGACAAAGTGAAAACTACAGCACTAATCAAAAGTGATCAGATGAAATAGATGTGTTTTAAATAGACCAAATGAAAGACTTGTGCATCTTGCCTTGAGTGCCAGGGCCCTGACACACCCCAGGAATCATCTTCCTCTGCTCTGTACTCAGCCCACGAGGTGCCCATGGCACAGAGCTCCAGGTCTCCAATAAATCGTGAATTATAGACAGTTACCCCTTAAAAAATCAACTTGACTTCTTTTCATCTAGTAATTGGTTTATATTTCTGAGGAATTTGACATATCCCATAGACTTCTATCTGTCTTAGAATATTAATAGATGGGCTGTATTGATGAAATAATCTTGACTTTATGTAATTAAGAGTTGCACCAGTGTAATGCATGTCTTTGGAGGTAGTTTGGCAAATTCAGGGCTTTGTTTATACCACTTGTGCCTCCAGCCTTTGCAGACAAATGGTACTCTCCTTAAGTGAATAATAGTATATATAATAATAATAATAATAATAATAATAATAATAATAATAATATAATCCTTTTTTCAAGTGGACTCAAGAATTCTACAGTCTAAAATCACAGGCAGTATCAGGAAACCACTTGAGTTCATCTTGGACTCTGAACTGCAACTCCAGGGCACATTTTGTAACAGTTAAATGCTAATGAGAGTGGACATGTTATATTTTATGGTTCCAACCTCTTTTTTACTTTCTGCTACACTGGTGCCTGACTCTGAGCCCTTGTGTTTGTATTTAATATGGATTAAATTTATTCCTTAGGAAATACCTGGAGCATGAAAGCTGCTGTATTAAATTAGTTCATTACAGCTTTACATGCATAACTGCATAAACATTCATTTGCTTCCCACTTTGATCACCTCTGATCTTGGCTGCTAATGCTACTGACTTCTACAAGCCTTTTTTCCCTTGACTGTTTTTTAATTCTAACTTGAAGTTGTCAAGAGCAGATTCTGCTTATTTCCCATGATAATGACTTCCCTGCTTTTTAGAATAGTTTTTACTTAAATCAGTTCTATTGGGATGTTTTTGCATCAGACTTGAAAAAGCATTGATGTGCCAGCACTGCTTTGCTGCTGCTTTCACCTGACAAAGCACCTTGGTCTGTCACTGAAGGGCACTGCACAAATGTAATGTAGTATTATTTATTTATTATCATAGCACCACACCGACAAGTTGCCTTCTGAATACATCAGAGCACATTTGTTGTTCCAATTTTCATTGCACTCTGGCTGTGTGTTTTCTTCAATTATGGCTTCTTGGAACAATGCTGTGGTCGCTTTCTGTGATTAGAGACTAGGAGTTGATATCCAATTTACCTGCTTCAGCCCTTTGCATCATTCATCTATTAATTATTTCTCTTCAATGCTGAGTCTTGGGGGTCAACCCTGGTGGGTACTTGAGCACCACAGAGCTGCTCCCTCACTTGCTCCCCTACCCTGCCGTGGTTCAGGAGAGGAGCAAAGCAAAAGTAGAATTAAGGAATCTTGGGGGTGAAAAAACACCAAAAAATTGTTTAATGTGTGAAGGATTAGTGGAAGAAGAGGGGAGAAGGCAGCAAAATAATGATGAAAAGTTAATCACTTACCCCCTCCCACAGGCAGACCAATGCCCAGCCAGTCCCTGAGGGAAAGATAGGCTAAACCCTCTAAAATTCCTTCCTTTCCATTCTGTTACTGAGCAGGATGCTCTATGGTATAGAATATTTCTTTAGCTAGTTTGGGTTATCTGCCCTGTTTGTCCCTCCCAGTTTATTTCCCCCCCACCCACCTGTTTAGTGGGGGACAGAATAAGCAGCAGAGAAATCTTTTTTGCTGAGCAAGATCTGTTCAGCAGGAGCCAGAACATTGGGGTGTTATCAGCACTGCTTTGGGATTGCAAGTCCAAACTTTTCTAAATGGCACAAACTTTAAAGGAGGTATCTTGTTTTATGTTGTGTTTTCCTGTTAAGTGATAGGGGGAGCTGCCATTGCAATGCATGACTGAGTTAATGCTCTATGTTACTGCTTTACAAAAACATCTCTTGCAGGATAATGTGATGTGTAGGTTTAGATAATTTACATCAGGCTTTTGTAACTGCTACACCATGGTGCCCTAAGTAGGGGTACAAATTTCCTCTGGATATCATTTGGCCAAGCTGAGACTACTGAGTGGGAAAAGAAACATTGAGTAGTCAGGAAATAAGCTTATGAGATGAATGGTTTAATACTTTTGTGAACCATTCTAAATCTACTCATACTAGAAATGCATGCAATTATCCATAAAATAAATTGCCTTTATCTCATAATTGACTTTGGTAATTACCTTTTTAGCAAATTAAAAGGTGAGAGAGCTGAATTCTTACGTCTATGATTTTCAGTAGTGCATGCTTATATTGCCCCTTTGTTTACATTGATACAAATCCCTAGTGTAAAAAATGTTACATTTCCACTTTGCCCTAGTTCCTGGAGCAAAGCCTGACTGTGCAATCAGTGCTACCTGGGAATAAAAGTGCTTTATAATTGATGAGAGCCACAGGCCTATGCCTTTCTGCAGTACTTTTTCCAAATGGGAGAAAATGTTCCAAATAAGAGCTGCCTGCAATTAAAATTGTATCACACCATTACAGTGGTGTAGTGTACACTTGTAGTGTCCTGGGGGCTTGTTTTCTTGTTTTGTCCACACCTGAAGACTGAAAGAATCAAAAAGAAAATGTGCATTATAGAACTAGAAAGAAGCAGAGAGAAAACTGATTTTATCTCAAAGTCTAACAAATGAAAATGACTGTAGAATTACCTTGGTTCTCCTGCCTTAATTGTTAAATCTTTCATGATCCAGAATTTTTGCAAGTTCTAATCTATGAATAGGGAAAACTTTAACAGCTACAGATCTGAGCTCCTGAGAGTTAGTTCATCTTGTTTGCTTAAGATTTATCATAATGGCATCCCAGCTGTAAGGCAGGACCATTACAGTGCTTCACTATTCTTCTTGTTTTCCACTTCTCTCACTAAACCTCTAGACAGGTAACAAAGGAGCTAGAAAACAACATGAATTTAAAAATGTGTCTCTACTTCCTGCCTATGAAATGGTACAAGATGCAAGTGGTACTCTAAAATGTATAAAATATAGTTTGATATGTCTATATTTTAACAATTTAATTGAGCTACACGAGGGAATCTGAGTGCCAGCAGCTGTTCTGCCATCATCTTGGCAACAAAAATATATGTTGGCAGACCTTGAACGAGCCTTGCTCCACTGCTTAGCCATACCTCAGAATTTAATTTAATGAAAAAACCCCTACATTTTCACCACACAAATGTGCTTTTCTTATGCAGTCTGCACAGTTTAAAACTTGACCAGCAAAACTACCAAAGTAGAAGTATTTCCAGCACTGCCTCGGAGCACTGTCCTGCTGCTCTGACTGTCCAGGCAGAAAGCAGGGCTTCCTACTACTCAGTGTTCAAAAAATCTATCTTGGAAAAGAAATCAGCATCCAGGTTAATTTAGCTCTGCTGTGATCATCCCTGCTTCAAAGCTATATTGGAGTTATTGTGCGATCATTTGCTCCATATTCTTGCCACAGATACATCCTCCTTGACTTCTGGAAGCAAATGCAATAAGGCAGAGAGTATCAGCTTTGATCCTTTCCCACTGGATTACAGGATAATTTGTTTGACCTCTGAACATGTGATGAATTTTAAGGAAGGTACATAAGGACTTGCACTGAGAAACCTCTTTAAGCTACACCCTAGAATGAAAGCAGCACTCAGGTTTTCAAAATTTTTCCAAGACCACTCAAATTAAGCCCACAGAAAATGCCCTCTGTGTTCACTTAAGCGGTTTTTGTGCCTGGGAGGCAGAGAAGTCAGAGGTCACATGAGTGGGAGCCTAGGGCAGAGCTGAAGTGAGGGCTATCAGGCAGTATGGATTGTATAAGATGTCATAAAGAATGAGCACTCTGTTGTGCAGAGAACAGTTGTATAGTCCTTTCTGTTTTAATGGGATTTCAAACAGATTTCTGCACAGTTTCTATCAGATTGGCATTTATCCTTTGAAGTTTTCTTTTTGCCCCCTACTCTGTTTGCTGAGAAAAGACAAAATTTGGTTAATCCAGAGCTTGAGATAAGGCATCAGGATACCCATATGAGGCATAATCCACTACAAAATCCAGATAATAAAATGAAACACACAACCATATTCAGAATACTCAGTGCCCTGAAACTCCCCTTTAGCTAAAATTGTTGAAGCTGGCTTGTCTTGGAGTAAAAAATCTGCTTCTTCCTTGTGTTCCTATTCCCATTCTTTATTCAAATAGCTTTGAGCCAGTGAGACTAGAGGAGACAAATTAATTAAAATTGGTAGAGGATTTAAAACATAAAAGTGATACAAACAATAAAATTACAGACCTAATTCTCAGGTGATCTGAACTAATGTATGTCAGTGACTTCAATCAAGCAATGCCAGTTTCCCTAAGAGCAAAGTATTTGGCTCTAGATTTAGTTTCCTGGGCAGACACCTGCTTAGGGAGCCATTGATCCAATTAATTGCCCAGGACTGGATGATGACTTAGGAATTTGTATGTCAGGATCAGTGGTTTCCGTCAGTCTTGCATTATTATTGTTGGGTTTTGGGAGTTTTCTTATTCAGGCTAAACCATTAGTTTGTTGGGTTTTTTTAAATTTTTCCAGTAGATGTTGCATCTAGTATTGGGATTGGCCAAACACTGTCCAGTGCCTCTGCTTTGTTATAAGGCATTTGGCCTATCTTGAAAGTCTAACCATTTCCATACAGCCAACTAAAACAAAAATTGGAAATCCTTATTTTTTTGCGTTTGTATATATGTGAGGGGTTTTAATACAGATTTGGAATAATTTGATAGCCATACCTGGATTTTGAGTTCTCTTTTCCATCGTTCTGCCTTGCTAGTTGTTGCCTGATAGGGGTTTTGGGGTGGCTGCTTTGGTGAGATCTCTCCTGTGCTGGAGTTCCCTGCTCTGAATTGGCTTGGGCTGCTGCTCATCACTTCTGTCAAACCTTATCAGCATCTGCCCTGCAGCGCTGGGAGCAGCAGCTGCCTGGCTCAGGGAAAGTGTCCTCTGTCACCTCAGTAATGCCACAGGCTTCGTGCTGCTGCTGAGGATCCACTGCACATCTGGGGGCAGGGCAGAGCTGCAGTACTTGAGCAGCAGTTGGAGCATTAAGTGATGTGTTAAAGGTTGGTACTTGCAAGATTGGAATACACAGTGCCTTCTTTTGGGGCTTCAGGTGTGTGATTCTATTTCTGCTGAGTTCAGTTCCTTGCTTCTTTTCTCCGCTGTACATTTCAGAAGACAGAGAGGAACTGCTGGATGCAGGGGGCAACCAAGCAAACTTGCCTTGATCTGTTAGACTTCTCCTTTCCTTTCATTTATTGGCACATTTCTTGCCAGAGTGCTCTAAGAAAGCAATGATAAACTATAATTGTGGAAGAAAGTGGTCTAGGTAACAATTTTAGTATGTAAAATCATGTACTTCTTTCATCTCAGTGTCATCTTTGTGAGAATATCTACAACCAGGAAATAAAAGCACATCTCTATTGTCAGTTACTGTCTGCTGCAAGAAGTGAGTCCAGATGTCTACCAGAAAACAGATGGAAGAGCTACATAAAACCAGATAAGACAGCTACATTATTCAGTGTATAAGTAAATCCTATGCATATCATCTCCCCCACGCATTAAAAAATTGCTGATTCTTTTCACTCAAGAAAACACTTCTGTTCAGAACAATGACGTCGTTTTCTGTTGCTTTTGAAATTTCCCTAATTCCTTTGCCTAATAAATTTCCCAGTACTTGTTTGGGGAGAGTCAATACATACTCCTGTATAGAAGCCATCTGTTTGTTTAGACACAGAAATATTCGTCACTGTCACTCCTTGTTGGCTTTATTTGTTATTTCTGTTTCTTCTATTTACAGCAGTGAGATGCATATCACTTTTAACATGTAATTGGGGTTAATGGTCAAGTTTTGGACAGGCAGTTCAGGGTCTTGTGTGCATGGGTTTGAGAAAGGTATCGCTTGCTGCATCGAGTGTGACGTACGTTTGTTATCCTATGTTTTATCATTTTGTCTGAGTCCCACAGTATTTAATCTGTTGTTGTGCCATTATCATTATTATCTAAATGGCACTGCTACCTGGCTCTGTGGCTTCTGGGTCATTAATGTGACCTGAATTCTGCAGTAAAATTAGTTCTCCAAGTTCCTTAACTTCCTCCTTATCTTCTTAGTAAATAAGGCTGATAACTTTATCACAGCACATGATCAGAAGTTTACATGCCCTGCTATTACAGTTCTTTTCCCTCTGTGTCAGCACTTGGTCGATCAGCAGAGGATCCATTCAGGAGCATGAGTGTAGAATGTAAAAGAGCCTCTTAGACTGATAATGAGACCGTGTCTTTCCGTGGTTAAAATAACTTAGCTCCGAGTCACTGCTGGCCTGTCAAGGCTTCTTTTTGTATGGAAGAACTTGATAAAAGTGTATTTCCTGCCCATGACTATTAGTATTAACTTTTCCTGTGTCTAAGAAAGAATTAACTCATGATAATATTGAATGAAACTGACAGATAGTAAAAGCAGAGAAAGTATTTCCTGCACCTCTCCTACCCAAAAGAGACTGCAATTTCCCAAAATAGAGTGTGACAGAGACTCAGTTACTGTCCCTGGTGCATTATTAGCTTCTGCAGATACACTCACTGACACGGTCTGACCGACTTCATCTCCTCTGCCACCGCCTGAGGGCATTGTAGCTGTGTCCTGCTCCTCCAGGACTGGTTTTTGTTGTTGTTACTATTTACACACCCTGGCTCTGAGGCTTAAAGTCCTGAACATACCACGAGATGGTCAAGTGCATAATGACAACATGAAGCTTGTTTGAAAATTCCACCACAAAGAAAAGCTTGTCTTTCTAAGATACTTTGCTGGGTCACTTATGATCATGTTATATGGCCCATTGCTCATTTTTCCAGTAGTTTAAAAATTTTCAGTCAATTTTCCTTGTAGAAATTTGGTGAGATCTGTGAATGGATAGAAAGCAAATTGCTCTATTTTAGTAATGAGAAATTGAGGCACAGTTAGATTATGGCATTCTTTTAAACTAGTTGTAAACACCTAAAGACTACAGAGAGTATTCAAGGAGAGAATGTTCATTCATCCATACTTTGACAATAACATTCCTTAGTTTATTATAGGTTATATATAATAACCAAGATGACTAAGTGTTATATTGGTAGTGGAGCTCAAATTTTTTTTATTGATGGGAAAGTGGAAGAGCCAAATTATGCAAGGTGATAGTAGTGTATCTTCCCCTGTCACCCCTGCAAATATGAATTAGATGTGATTTATTTAAAGTGAGAGTCAAAGATGCAAGTTCAGCTTGACTTTGGACAAGCAG
Organism: Climacteris rufus; assembly: GCA_013398175.1. Lineage (NCBI taxonomy): Eukaryota > Metazoa > Chordata > Aves > Passeriformes > Climacteridae > Climacteris > Climacteris rufus. Next base: position 902,265 of record VZRZ01002989.1, read on the forward strand.
GTTGTGGGGATTTATACACTTCTCAATATTTTGAATTTAAGGGACAGTTATCTGGTAAAATCCTGATATCTACAAAAAAATGAAAATCAATAGTTCTAGTAGGTTTCTAAGATGCCACAGGAATGGTGAAGGGTCTGTAGGGGAAAGAAAGTGAGGAGTGGCTGAGGTCTCTTGGTGTGTTCAGCATGGGGAAGAGGAGACAGACAGGAGATCTCATGGCAGTCTGCAACTTCCTTGCAAGGGGCAGAATAATTTTAAAAACTAGGGATGCAAAATCTCTAAGAATATGAACTCCTATGGATAAACAGAGTGGTGAAACTGAAACTTCAAATGAGCAGTGGGAAATAGATATTTATACAGCTTTGTAATATCTTGACATTACATGAAGTTTTCTGTATTGATCTTTCAATAGAAAAGAAATGTCTTTTTGCAAGAGGAATAGCTGAATTCATGGTGTGGATTTGAAAATTTTTGATATTTCCTGCTTTTTGCAGAACTGAGAAGTTTCAATAATATCATTTTTTGAACATTGATTGATGCCTTGGATTGTCAGCCTGTGTCAGTGTTTTCTGATCATCATTTTCATGAAGTGCTGTTCTGTTTCAGCTTTTCCTGAAGTGGGATTTGACATTTTTGCATTTTTCAGATGGAAAGTCAGTGATGAGATCTGTAGTCATAAGACTTTGTTGTGTCAAAGAGCTCTCTGCTCCTGGAGCCATCAGCATGTGTGGCTCTATTACAGACAGAAAACAAGCAGCTGCTGCTGGCAAGGAGCAGTAGGAGAGCAACAGGGGGTTTAATTATGCCCAAACTGCTCAATTTTTAGGTGCACCTGGCACCCTTAGGTAGGTTACATAGGTTTTTATTAAAAAAAAAATATTTATAAAAAAAGCTCTCTATGCTTTAGCAACACTCCAAAAAAAAAAAGGCATTTAATCCCTAGAAATGCTAATTCACTGAGTCTGATGAGATATGATTTTTGAAGTGTACCCTTCAGGTGTCATGTGGCACTTCCAGAAATAAAGTTTCAGTGTGTCGTGCCTGTTAAGCAAAAAGCAAGGTGAATTAAGGAGAAGCCTAATTACCTGCAGGAGTTCACCTGCATTGCTCATGTGCAACCCCTCAGACGGGACAGGTGGGGCTGAGTGTACAGCACCAGGCATGGAAGTGGGAAAGAGAAATCACCTTTTTGGTGCAGATGGCATTGCCAGAGGGTCGGGGTGGGCTGCCCCCTCTTGTGAGTGGGTTGGAGCAGTGTGTCCTCCACTGGAGCACTGGTCTCTGGCATGAGGCTCTTCTTGAAGGGTTCACAGGACCAAAGTGTTTTTTGCTCCCTGGAAGCAGCTGTGCCCTTGTTTGCCCTTTGTGTCCTGAACGATCTGTGTTCACACTAAGCAGATCTTTTATCTTACTGCTGATGCTGTCGTTTCCTAATCCAAAACCTCTGAGCCCGTGGACAGACTGAATTCCCTGGCTTTTAGCAATTCTGTCACGAAGCTGAACAGTTGAGGAGTGGGATTGTTCACAATTTTCTCTTAGTTTTGGATTAAACAAGAAATACCCAGTGGGGTTTTTTTTTGAAGTGCATCTACACAGATTCATGTATGTATTCATAATTTATTTTCAGGCCCATTGGAGAACAAAAAAATGTTCCTTAACAAAAGCCAAACCTGGAGTCTATCATCTGTCATATTTCTGTCTCAATAAATTTGGGCATTTCACGAAGGTGAAGTTTAATTCAGAATTTTGTTAGTTCCATTCAACATTTATATGAAAATTGTCTCCCATAGATTGGCTAGTTGAATAGAATGCAACAGATGTTAACCTGGAAAACATGGGTGGGATGACTGGCAAATGTTATAGAGTTCATTTTATTCCCTTTGTTTGAGTATAGTTTTACCATATCTAAAAGGATTTATAGAAGTGTCAGTGTTCATCGTGATGTCAGTGTTCATAAATTATTTTTAGCATTTTTTTGTGGTGTTCCTCTGAAGGTGAATTTCATTTTGGATTTTCTTGTATTAACATCAAGAATTTCCCCTAAGCCTGAGATGTTTTCTGCTTGCTTAGCGTATTTAGATGGCTGACAAGGAGACTATGCTGTGTTAAAACTCTGATTTATATTTCCTATGGCATAAGGTGTAAAATTTTAAAGAAGGTATTAAAGTTTAAGTAAACTTCTTAGTCCATCCTTATCTTCCAAACCCTTGAGGGTGTGGGGAAAACCGATGAATTTAAGTTCCCCCAGCTTTCTTATTTTGAGGGAGTAATAACATTCTGAGAAGTTTTCGTATTAGTAGAGAAACCTGAATAAAGTAAACAGAAAATAAAATGACAGCTTAATTTACCATACTAATGGGAAAACGATCTTGTTATACATCATGCTTTTAAATTCTTAATTTCTTGTTGGAACAATGTCTAAGGCTTTAGGGACTTACATGAGCTAAACCTCAGATTTTTATTTTTTTTTAATATCTTTAAAATGCTGGCATAATTTCCATAGCATAAAACCAAAGTATCTCATTAGTTTTTCTTAAAGGACCTTATCTAGAATAAATATATTTTCTTTCATTTCAAACTAAAAGATATAAATCTTAGTCTGATGGTCCTTGTAGTCTTGTTCTAGCTTGCATAATTTTGACAAAATATCAAATTGTACTAAATTTTTAATGGAGCTTGAAACATGTCTAATTCAGGAAATATTTACATATAATCAAGGAAACATGACAGGGAACTCTAGTAGCAATGCAATCAGTGCTGTAATTGATATTGGAAATCTTTCTAGGAGGACACAGTTAGTTTAGCAAAGCAGTTACGACCTCATATATTGCACACAGAGGAAACCAGCAAATTGCACTGCTTATTTATTTACCACCTTCATCAGTATAAGTAATATTATTGTGTGGATGGTGGTTTTATCTATTTAGTAAATTTGCTTTGTCATGACTCAGTAGACCAAGCCTCATTTTGTGCTTTATACTCTTTTCAGGATTAATATTTGGGGGAGAGAAACTCAGCCAAAAAACCCCCAAAACCAAACAAAAATAAAAAACCACAACAAAACCCCAAACCAGAACTGTCTGAAGGTCTGGTGTGATAATACAAATGATGCACACAAGAAGACTTCACATAAGAGGAACCACACTTGAAATCAAGTGCAGTAGAACGTGTGGATTGCATGTATTACAGCATATTGTGTCTTAGCAGTGCTTCAGACTGCATTGATTTTTAGAATGTGCAGCCTTAGCTTTACCCTGACCAAATTTCAGGAAATCATTCCAGTCACTTACTGTGATCCACAATATCCTACAGTGCTTGCAAATAACTGTGGAGGTTTTCTGGGGGAAAACTGGTCTGGATTTGCCCCCTGCGTCTCACTGGTGATTTTGGGGGCTGACTGTGGCTGGGGGTGCAGGTTTGCTGTAGGTGAACAGGTTCATAGAAAGGGTGCCAGTGAAGAGGTTTAGCACTGGTTGTTTCTGGAATTCTCCTGCTGGAGGAATTGTTTTCTTCTCTTTCCACCTTTCTCAGAGGCACCCAGCAGCAGCAGCAGCAGCGTGGACCATCCTCAGCTGGGGCAGGGATCAGAGACCCCCAGGGTTTGTCAGAGCAACACTTTCTCCTCTGAAAGGCAAAGGCTCAGTTTGGGCACAATTTGCTCTCTATCAGCAGGATTATATGATGTAGCTCTGTCCTCTCTTCTCCCTTAATTCCTGTGTTGAATCCACACTCAGTATTAAGGCAAGCATAATTTTCTTTTCACTCTGTGTAGTTTCATTGATATACAAATATTGAGGAAGCTAATTTGCTTGTGGGCAATGTTTTATTAAATACATTTCTGTGATCCAGCCATGAGCTGATTCTTGGCTAAGAGCCCTGGTTTTACACACAGTGGCTTGTGCTGGCTGTTCTGATGTGACTCAGAGAGAGGAGCACATTGCCATTTATTGCAACTAGCTGTGAAAATAATAGATACAGCTCCAGGCTTGAGATGTGGATGCAGCTTATTTCCATTTGGGTTTTAGATATCTTCTTTTCCTTAAGTACAAAAATATCTAATGTCTGCCAAAGGAAATAGGTTATAAATCAAAATCTTTTGGCTCCTGTGTTCCTCAAGAACTCATAACTCTTTTTATGTTTTGTTTTCTTTTCATTTTAAATATTGAGCCAGCTACTAAAAGTTCCCTTCATGTAACTTAGTGACAGCCGAAGTAACTGTGCCAGCACAGAGTAATACAATATTTCCTTTAATTTTCATTGCTATGGTCATGTGAATTTAATATTAAGTTACTAATTTGCTGGAGGTGAAGGCAATCAGTACTAGAGCAAAAAAGCTATGAATCTTAATATTGGTCTGAACAGAAAATGCAATATGTAATACTTACTGCTCTAGTGAGACATTGAGCAAAACACAAAATTATGATAAAGGAATAAGAAGGTTCTTAAGTCTGTTAGAAAGTTGTGGGATTCTGCTGGTCTAGAAATACCTCAGGAGCTGCTGAATCAAGAGGGAAAAGACACTTGTTCACCAGCAGTTAATGAGCTCTACCTGTGACAAGGTTTAGGGTGTTTAAATCCCTGATAATCTGAGAAATGTCATCCAGACTGCTTTTGGAAGGTACAATGAATTTCTGCAGAAATTGCATGAAAAACTTTAAATACTTTGTTTACACTTTTTAATGCATGCAGTTGTCTGGGGATAAAATTTACCAATAATTTCAATAGGATGGTTTAAAACCAAGCGTATGTGTGCTATTTTCTGGTATTTTTTTAATATAAAGGCAGTAATTTGAAATGACAATGAAAATCACCCTTTCAGAGCCATAACACATGACCTGAATTAAATCAATCAGTGGATATCTTTTGAAAAATAATTCTGAGTCAACATTAATGCAACATTAGAATTAAAGTAGAATAAGTTACATGAAGAAAATGGGTTTGTTAGGCCATTCTTCAGTCAAGGTTTCAACATGGTCTCAGACCAAAATTCACAATGGAATCTTTCCATGAGATGCCAGTAACTTGAGCAAGGAAGGACACAGATTCCCAGATTGTTCTTCTCCATGTCAGGTCCAGCTATTTTAGGAGACAAGAAATTGAGGTATAGCAGGAAATTCAAAGGCAGTACAATTCCCAGGCTGCCAATGAAGGCTTGGGTGAGTAACTCAATTATCAGTGTCATTATTAAGTGGAAATTTGCATCATTATAGGTATATTCAGATAAGCACACATCATCTTTCTGATGTATCCTGTTCAGGAGAATCCTTTTTCAGTCCCAAGATCATTTAAAATTTCCAGGGCAGAAGGCATTCTTAACTTTACTTTTTTGATCCTAACTGTATGAAAGAATCTCCAGGCTTGGTTTGTTTTGTTTTGGTTTTTTTTGTGAAAACTTAGACTTTCTTAACTAAATAACTTTTGATCAAGAATCTTTTTATTGCAAAATGTAGTAGTAGGGTCATATAAATTTTAGTTTACTTGATACATAGAAGAGTACTGCAGTAGTTTCTCTTAACCCATAACAGAAATTTCCCTTTTTTGGTTCACAGATGTTGGAATTTTTATTCTTTGATCCAGCATGCATTGCAGTTACTATTGCAACTCTAAATATTTTTGTGGGCATGAAAAACAATCACAACAAAGTCTCTAGCTTCTTAAAAATCCACCTTTATGTGCTCAGCTCCTGTGACTTTGTTGATTGGTTTATTTATTTTGTTGGTGGACACATTACAAACAAGTTTTCTTCATAGTTACATGCTCATCCTGCACCTACTGGAATGTTTGCTGAGTGTGAAACAGAATGAAATCAGAATGTGTTCAGTGATACTCAGACTATGGATGTTGGGCTCATCCCGGTATCTCACCTGGGACCATGATGTTCTCAGCCAGGATGGAAAAGCTAAGGAGGAGGAAATTTTCATTTTTATTGTGCAGATCTAATTTAGATGAATTGCAGTAGGGTCACAGCTTTTCATTACACATAATCACTTTTATTAAATCACAGGCACCATTGTTTCTTTCTTCATACATATTGAGAGTCAGTCTGGAAGTAATCCAAGCAGCTTAATTTTGGCCTGAAGGAGCAAAAGAAGGGAGAAATTGCATCTTTTAAACTGTGTTTCAAGCCACTATCATTTAAGGTTCCTAAGAAAAATAAAGGAGACTAAAGACAGTTCATAAATTATTCTAAGAGTCTAAGACATACATCCATACCTTTAATGGCATTTCCTAATAACAAATACTAATGTTTAAGAAATAATTAGTTGTTTAGAAACATCTTTGATATATTATATTCTCCAGCACCAGAATAGCCAGTTGGTGTGTCTACCTGTTCCCTCTAGAAGAAAATATTGCATCAGTTCTACCAACTGTTCCTTTGTTATATCACTCAGGGAAAAATATGTACATTAAACTCCTACAAGAAGCCCTTTGGAGCTGTCTAGAGTGGGATTTCTTCCACCCATTCAATTCCTTTCTGCTTCACTTGCTTCACATCTAAAATTTGTTCATTTTCTTCTATGCTTTCATTGGAAATATCTTTATTTTGCTATTGAACTAACTGGAGAAATGTATTGACTTCACTGACTGGGAAATCATAGGGGTTTTTGAATTTCAGTGAAGGGTTTTATTTAATATGTGTATATATGGCAAAAATAAGACATTGAAAACTTTCTCAAAATTCTTCAGAGAAAAAACACACAGAAGAGAGAGCAGCACTGTCAAAGTTCAGTGACTTCTATTTTTGCCATATAAACATCTTCCTTTACCTTCTAATGGATTCTGAAACCTGAGCAACCAAACACAGAGATCATAGTAGCAGAGAGTCAATATGAGTGTTTTATGAATCCAGGTGGATAAGAAACAAGAATTGATCTAATTCTATAAAGTCCCTTTCTGACCATGTTACATGCTATAACTCAAACTTCTGTTTATTCTGTTTGAACTCAATATGAGAAAAAATCCATAAAATGAAATGCAACAGTAAATACAGAACATTAGTGTTTGGGAGAAACATCAAAACTGTCAGTACCTGTAGAAGAGTTACTTTGTGAAAACAGGGTTTATCTTTGTCTCTTTTATCTTTGTACTTCTTACTGTCAATTCTGAGTCTGGAAGTGAGGGAAACTTCCGAGGTTATGCCTTCAGTGGAATGCACATTATTTTCTGTTTGTATTCTTTTGGTCTTTCAGCAATAGCTCACTGCCTGCACAAAAGGACATTCTGTAGTAAATTCTGCAAAATTATGTAGCAATGTGGGCAACAGGAGTGTCTGCAGCAGTGAATATTCTTTGGAATAGTTTTAGCATTTGATAACATTAAAAATTATGTTACAAATGGGCATAAAATAAACTTTATATGTTTTGAAAATGAACAACAAATTGTTGTTTATTCACTGAGCTTCTGCAGTTCCTATGCAATTCAAAAATACAACCTTGTGTTTTGAATGCATCAAGAAAATGTAGGCTGAAAGGCCTGTGTTGTCCAGGAGGGTAACGTGGCTTTGCTTCCCACATTTCAGCTGAATTGTGCCTGATTTATTGGCTAAAAGTAAAAGCCAAAGCTGAAGCAGAAAGATGGCTCAGCTAGTGAGAGGAATAAATTAAATACCCAAGTCACATCATATGCCCTAAATTACATGTAGGAAATCACAGTCAGAGATTAGAGCTTATTGTATCTAAATATGCTTATAAATTGGCATAGTGACTGTGAGGTTACCAGAGACCTGTAAAAGTTTGAAATTTATGGAATATGATTACTCTTAGGAATCCTACTGGAGAGAAGCTTTTTTAGTTTTATTACTGCAAAGACCAAACTACTTTCTTCTTCTACTTCTAAAGTTAGAAAGTAACTTTTTTATTTGCTTGGACACTTAGGTAGAGGCTGTAATTTCAAATGCAGATTTGAAAAGTGAATTTAGGAGAGGTCAGATGGCAGTGAAAACTGAGGAGTGTTCAGGTCTGTAAGAAACCAAATGAAGTTTATAATTCACTGTCCGAAGTAAATAATACATGAAGGAATGTTTTTGGGTCAACTCCACATTGCTTGAGCTGAAGTAGAAAGTCAAAGCTTCTAGTTCTGGATCAGGAGTTGTTAAATGGCTTGATCAGAAGGCCAGGTGTGTTCTGACCTGAAACATTTTGTTCTTTTAGCCATGAACTCTGAGTGAGCTCTGAGTTCTCGTGGTATGGGCTATTTCTGCATGGTTCTTTACATCTCCAAAGTCCTGTATGAGTGCTTTCAGCAATTCAATTGTCTTAATGTCCGTGTTATACAACGGTGTGGACCACTGCAGCACTGACCCCTGAACTCTGGGACATGTCTGAGTGTCTCAGTGTCCCATTACACACCCTGGAGCGAAGCAGAGCCCTGCATGGCCTTGCAAATCACTTAAAGACATGGACACCTCACACTCACTGGGAAGGTTTTGCCTCTTCCCTGCGGGACCAAAATGTTTTCCTTCTGTTCATCCACACCTGAGGGTGTCTGTGATTAACAAACTTCCACTTCTTCAGCTTCACCCCAGCCGCTATCACCACTATTCTTTGTCATTTTTCCTTCCCTGAACATACACTGGGCATTACAGATTTAAGTTTATTTCAAAGGTATTGTGAAGCAGATGTGCTGTGGGGCTGCTCGTGGAGCAGAGAAGGTTTCAGAGCAACATGAAGAGTTCACAGACAACTTCTGCTGCTGTTAACAGATAGCTCAGGGCAAGAGCTGCTTACTGCTGTGCTTTCTGCTAATTGCATGCATTTTTCTTCCTTTGTCTCCTAATGGATGAAAAGTAATTTACATATCCTTTTATATGAAATCTTTTTCTCAGTGGAGATGTTTGCCAGTGTGACGGAGGTGCTGTTTATCCAAGGTGGTGTCACTGCTGCTCGGTGCTATGTGCACTGTCACATACTATGTGCATGTATTTCTTTATGGTGCACAGCTCAAGAACTCTGGTAACTTTGTGATATGGCAAAGCAGTTTTCTGTATGATGAGAATGTGTTAAAATGCTAAAATAACTGATGAACACAGGGATGAGAGGAATGAACCCTTCCCAGACCCAGGGATTTGATTGGCATGTTGATCATGTACCATATGCTTTTCTATTACAAAATCTGTACAGATTCTGTGGAGAATTTCCATCCCTGGAGGCCAGAGGCTGGAACCACTCATCTGAGTCACATTTCTCTATCCAGCTTTTGCTTTTCTCATCTAGGAAACATCCTTTGGTTGAGATGTCTGTTTTTCTGTCAGATTCAATTGAATTCAACCAAGAATTGATAAAAGTGTTGTTAATGAGTAACAGAGAGAGAACACTGTAATGTAAGCCTCATTTCCTTAGGAAGAGTGGCTCAATAATGGCTTAATCTTTTGTTACTTTAATTATTCAGATAAACTACAACAGAGCACAAGTACAAGGGGACAAGATGAAAATAAGACTTTCGTTTCCTTGCATGCACTGTGTGATGGATAGTGGTGGGCATGGCAAAGTTCTTATTTTCTGGGGCTGTATACTTTTACCCAAAGAGTTTATTAATTTTTATACAGATTTCTCCATTCGAGTGGCTTTTCTTCTGTTTTACTGCACAGTATCAGTTCTGAGTATATTAAAATATGAGAGGCCAGAGACATGGAAGGTAAAACGCCACCAAGAACAAAGTACTGCAAAGAGCAAACACTTGACTCAGAACAGGCAGGTGGGGTATCCTTGCTGCACATGTTGTACCCTTCAAACTCTGGTTTGAAACAAATCATCCTCTGGCTATGCAGTAAATAGGATTCTGTTTATTATGCACACAAACTAATTTGTAGCTGATCAGCAGGTAACATTATCTCACCCCGGGGCATCCACAGTAGATATGTGGCCTTTGTTCTTGACCAAATAGATTTTCCATGTGTAAATTTTGTTTTAGGTAGTAGATTTGTCCCATATTGGCAGTTAATCTTCCTCTGCTGACATTTCATAAATCCAGTGCAGGTCAGTTGCACAGTTATTATCTTGTGGGCTTCCTCTTAACACAGCTTTTGTAGTCTTGTCTAATACAAACAGTAATTTTTAAAACAGTAACAGATATCAGGTACAAAAGTTGGCAAGAAATAAATGCCTGTTTTGCCCAGTCTTAGGCCTGCGGTTTTTTGTTTTGTTTTGTTTTCCCTGTAGCAGCTTCTACTGCAGCTTTTGTACCAAGATCTCTCAATCTTTGGATCTCTGCTGTCAGAATAATCGTGACTATTAGTTACACCAAATGTTCCCAACAAAACATAAAACTGGACCTAATCTTAAGTTTTTTAATTTTCTTTCATTGAGTTCTCCAGTCAAAATGCAGTGAATGCTCTCATATTTATCATGGTACATTAAAACTCAGCAGCTTGAATTCTGTATTGGAGGCCATGGTAGAAGATAGATTTTTAATTTATATTTCCTTTTTTTGTGTGTGTGTGTGTCTGTGTTGTGTTCCCTGCGTTTCCCCATTGATTTGATGGAAAAGCAAAGATGCTTTGGAATTCTGACAATATATTTTTGTAGCACTTGCTGAATGGCCTGGACTCCTGCAAAACTGCTGGTTTAGGTGACCCAATACTGTCCCAGAGATTCTCCAAATATACCAGTCAGGTGTCAGTGTGGCTGTACAGTGGGTGACACAGGCTGGATAATCTAACCCTGCCTGGCTTCAGTTTTCTTCCACTTTCATTTGAAGCTTAGTGCTATCACTCAGAGGGCTTTTGTTGTAATCCTCTGTGGCTGTTTAAAACCATTTTCATTGTGCTTGCTTATCACACATTTGAAAGAAATATGTAGTTATGTTTAAAATGCTCAGAAAAATCATGCAGAAATTGTAATACTATGAGAAAACTGTGGGAAAATTTGTCATTTACCAATATCTGGAAAAAGCTCCAACTCCTTGCAAATCCCAGTAACTGAAAACGTTGCCAGAAGGAAGCCATTAATTATAACATCCTTGTGCAATCCACAGCGAGTTGTAGCATGTTTTTTAATGTAGGTGGTGACTGGGACCAATACAGATTTTATTACTCTTCCTGTAAAGCAGAAAATTAACCCCCTCTGAATTGCTTTATTTAAATGTCAGGTTGACCACAAAGGAACTTGCTTTATGCCCATAATGTAGAGTGAATGTAATTTGGTTCCCTGGTGTACTTGTGCAGGAGGATGATTGGTTTAAGGCAGTGCTGTATTTTGATATATCTCCATGTATGAATAAGGAAAAAGACTAGAGGGTAATCTTAACCGTACCTTGTAGATATCAAATTCTTCCTGATTGTCAGATATCTGTGGACCATGACAAGTGTCTGCAGTTTAATCTGGTTGCTTGTTAATGAAAGAGAATACTGCAAATTAGGCAGGACAGGCAAATTGGGCCCAGGCTCTCCATATCTGTTAGAAATAGACCTTCATCAAGTGGGAGGTTGGATTGGAGATGTCCAGAGCTCTTTCCAGAGCTGATGCTTCTGTAATTATTCCCTCTGTAGGAGTGATGCCTTTCCACACTTTCATCCTTATAAGAAATATTCCCCTGCATTGATGCGAAAATAAAATTTTCAGTTGATTTTCTGTGTTAGTTAACTGGATTATTAGAATGCTCTTCCAATTAAAGAATCCACCACTACAAAGGAAAGCTTGCTGTCCTTTACAGCCATTACAGTCTATTCAGAATCCAGTGAAATTCAGACATAAAAGCTTGGCTGGAGTTTTATTTAAAATCTCTTCAGATTGAAAAATTCATATTTTCTCATGAAGAATTGCAAAATAAGATATTAGGAGTTTTTTATTTATTATTTCTTTTTAATGTGTGCAACTCTCCCGAGTTAATTAATCCAGGAAAAGAATAATTGTCAGTCTGACAATTTAAATTGTCCATGGATGATATACCTGACAAGTGTATGAACTCTGCCACAACAGGCTAATAATGGTAAGATATTAGCACTCAGCCAAAGGCAGAGTAACCTGTGCTCTACAAACTGCATTTAAAGATGGATTGTCTTCTGCATACTTTATTTTTATCAGATGGTAATTGAACACACCACTTACAACCTAATGATTTCATATCTTTTACACAGACACTGCTGGTGCAGAAAATTTATTAAATTAAAAATATTCTGTGTGTTTTTAAAATATTATTTCTAGTGCTCTGTAAGAATGAGAAGAAAGGTGGGTAGAGCAGTGTCACATGATCTGCCACCTTACTACAGCCCATTAGTGAGATCCACAGTAACTATTTCTCGGAAAGTTTGACCTTTGATATCTAAAGCAAATTTTTTTTTCTACTACATTGCTTTTTTTTATTAGCTCTCATGACTATGTGCTCAGTCAGGCTATTTCTAGATCTAACAATCCATTAATTTCTGAAATTTAGAACCTGCTTTTCTGACATGCCTATGCTTTACAAGCTAGAAAGTGCCAAGCTAGAGAGGCTGGGTGGAAGAACAAAGGTGCACCTGCAGGTCACTTGGGTTTGAGTGATTCTTAGAAATGGACACACAGAAAAGAGGAATAGGAGCTCTAGTCAGCAGTTTAACAAAGGATGGCGAAATTATTCACACAGACCAATTTTTGGCTCAGGTAGAAACTTCTGTTTGGAGTAAGTTGCCTCCAGCTTTTTAAAAGAACTGTTACTAAGGCCATAGAGCTAAGCCTATTACAACATGCTGTTCGAAGTGTGTAAATATGGACAGGGGATTAAGATTTATTTTGTATTCTCTATAGAAGAAATGAAAACCCATTTCATCAAAAATGCAAACGTGGGAAGATGCAGGAAAGGACTTTGCATAAACTAATGCAAACTCATCAGATTTTATCTTTGTTTCTTCATTTGTACGTGTTAATACCCATGCCTCTTGAGTTATTGTAGGGTAAAAAGAAATTTATTGAAGCAAAGGGAATGAAATAGAAAACTTCCATTTCCTTGACAATGAGAAATTTTGAGATAGTCATGGTAGTTTTCTTACATCAAAAGAAGTGAGTAGGATGTCTTAACCACAAGCCTGTCATCTCACATCTAACACGCACCAATCTGCTGATCATATAAATAATAAAAATCAAACTTCATTTCCCAGACCAGACAACAGGGAAAATCTGTGGCAAAACCCCACTTGGTCCTTTAAAAACATTGATTACCTGATGGCTGTGATAATTCACTTCTCAGTGTTCTTTTCAGAAGTGCTCTTGTATACCCTGGAATTATTGAAAGACAGAACTGAAACAATTTTAAAGACTACCAATGTAAAATTCAAAAATACCTTTCCAGCTACTCCTTCTATGGTCAGACAGATAAATCAGCTATTAATTACCAGCAAGGTAAAAATCTCACTTTAAATGTAGTAAACACGTTAGTTTCATCACTCATAAAGCTTGTGTTGCCAAGTAAAACCAAGAATGTAGGCTTCAGTTCTTTATAATGCAAATAAATCTACTGCATCAGAGAATTTATTTTCCCTGAGTCAGCTGATAAGAAACCTGAAAAACCCCCCATGGTTAATGGGCCAAGCTGCAAATTAAGAAGTTAATAACTTAAATTATATTTCATTGAAGATTAGGCTACTGGGCTTCAGTTTTCTCTATCTATATTTCAACCTTTCTGAACTGTTGCAGTTTTGCTTGCTTTAAATAATAATCCTGACTTTTCATTTTAGAAGAGCAGAGGAAAATAAATGAACTGTCCATACTGCAGGGCTGAAATTTCCTACTGAAATAGGGCTGACAGAAGACCTTGAAGTTGACAGAAGTCAGGAAAAACGTAATTTTTTTTTCCTTCCACTAATAATGAAAGATGAGTGATAAATCCCTGTGTCTCTTGCTCTGACATTCCAAAACCAATGGTTCAGCCAATACGTTGATGAAGAAATGCCTCTTTTAAAGCTGATCTTGGGAGATGCTTTTTGCATCCAAACAAGCCCCTTAAATGTATTTGGTCTGAAATACAAGGATTGATTGTAACCCTCAGTAGCATCTCAGACCGTGGGGAAGAGCTCCAAGAGTTTGGCTGCTTTCAGCTCGTGGTTGCCACTCTGTTTTTCCACTCCAGTGCCTGAAATCTCACAGTGCAACACTGAGGCTTCATTTCAGTGACAGGGAGCAAATTCCATTTCAGCCCATGGGCAAGGAAAACTGGGCAAAACAACAATAGATTTGAGTGGCAGAACAATTGCACTGTTGTACTGTGCTCGTGGTGCAGGAAAATGTATCAGAAGAAAATTTTAAACTGTTCTTTTTTATTCCAGGACCTTTCCCTATTGCTATTACCCAAAAGCTGAAACACAGCGTGGAAAGGTTGACAGCATTAATCTTTTTCTCTCAAAAACAAATTTACTGTATGTCTCCAGCTGTTTAGGGGAAAATTGATACAGAACATTCACTCGATATATTAAAGGTGAAAATAGGGATTTGTTTTCCAAGCAGGGTTTTATGTAAGTTTTATTAATAAAACAGAAACTCAGTAAGCTGTTGCAAATACTGCAGAGTTTTAGGAGACCAGGGTTACATATCCACACTAATTCTGCAGGGATGCTGCTTAATATATCCAGCATTATTCCTTGAGAACCGAGGGTCCTGATGAAATAATTTGTACTTTTCTCTTAAAAATCTAAGCACCAGTACATTGTGATCCCTCAGTTTTATGCACTGAAATGGTAACCTTTATCAGGAAACCAGTTTTGCTGAGCACAGCCCAGATTGCTCCAAAGGTCAGGCTATTTTCAGGCCTGTACTGAGTGTGATGCTGCTCCTGGTCCTTCAGCAGATCCTGCAGCATTAAGTTTTTACGCCCAGCAGGAGACTGAGCCATGCAGAGTCACCTCCTGTTACTGCTGATGTGGAGAAATAAATGTTCTTAACAGTTAATATTTCACTCTTTGTGTTTGGTCATTTCAAGCCTTTTTCTCCATCAAACTTTCTGGGAATAATTGTAGGACTGAAAATTTGTTTCATTTCCCTTTAGTCTTTTCACAGAGCTACACTGAAATCAGATTTGTGTGATGACACTGCTGTGCTGGAACAAAGCACACAAATTAGTAGCCCTACTGACTAAGGAATAACATGCATTTGTAGAGACCAAATTTATGGAAGTGTAATTTGAAAGACAGCAAAAGTAAAGCTCCTAAATTTCAAATTGCAAAAAAAAATTGGGGCTTTTCAATATATCAATTCTGAACTTTTCTAAATCCAGACATGTAATTGGTAATTAGGGCTTACACACTAGGGTCTAAATATCTTTTGTTTTTAGGAACAGTCTCTGTTTCAGAAAGTTATGTTACTGCACCACAACTCTCTTAGAAAAAATAATTATTGTATAAGGAGTAATTTCATATACATTCTGTATTGAAATAATAAGTATTTTACATGAATCCTATGAACTTTTAGAGTTGCTACCCTCTCTAGTCCACCTGGAACGCCCAGTAGATTGTTAAAGAGATGAGCAAGCAACTTCTAGCCCCAGCAGAGCAACTTCAAACCTTTAATGTTCAAATCTGGTTTTAGTTTTAGCAGTCAAGGCTCACATATAGTTTGCAATTCAAATTCTGACATTTCCTTTGGTTATTGCTCTTTGTTGCTATTGCTGTGCAGTTTATGACTTTCTCTCCTGCTCTGAGGGAAAGAAGTAGAAACCTTTAAGCATGATCAGAGAGGCTCGGGTGGGAAGAGCTCTCTGTTCAGCAGCTCTTGTGGGGTAATGGCCATTCAAGTATTCCATGATTTTTGGGTTTGAGCCTTACCTTGAATTCCAAAAAAGTAGCAGCTTAGAGTTTTTTGTGTTTATAGCTACTTGTGGGGCCCAGAGTTTACAAAGGTTTCCTCTCTGAGAGACTTTGAAATGGGACAAGTGTCAGTGCTGACCAATAGTGTGCAGATTGTGGTGCCCTATCCTGGGCTGAACTGATTGAGGAGCGAACAATTTCTGCTGATTTCCCATTCTGCTGGTAGTTGAGATGTTTCAGGCACCTGAATTTGAAAGTTTTCACTCATTAAAACTAGTAAAAATGATGAAGAAATTAAAAGTTATCCTTTGGATTTGAAAGTCTAAGTTTTAGCCAGATCCATCAGTACAATAAACCTACTAGAACCAACCTTAAAACATAGACTTTATGAAAACTCCATGGGAATCCACAGCAAAAGGAGAGATAAAATCAGAACTAAAAGCATCCTGCAATAATTGAACTCTGTAAGATATGTTTCTTGTTAGATGTTGTAACATGTGTAGTTAATAGTCTGAAACCTCATGAATATTAATCCTAAGACATCAAAGTAAGACTACAGTGTATAACAGCAAGCTAATCTCTGAATTCAATAAACACAGTATACTTTTAATTTAGATAATGAAAGGCTTAGGGTTTTAACCAAAATAAATTTTGCATAGTGGTAAAAGAATTGATAGATTAACTATGATGACAGTGCTGCAGCACCCAGTTCTTTCCCTTTAGCCCTGAAGCTGAGTCTCTTTACACCATCTATTTTTAATGGGTCACTGATGCTTTCAAGCTGATGTTTTAGGGTACCTCTATCAGATTTATCACTTCTGGAAATTTTGCTTGATTCAGTGCACATTTTACTTAAGGAGGACAGCTTGAAATTGTCATGTCCTAAACCAAGTCAGAAACCCAGGCTTGAATGCTTCAAAGCTTAACATTAGGACCTGAGTCCCCAACCTGAGACCTCTTGACAAGGCCAATTTTTCAAGAAGTAGAGGTACATAAAGATGCTTTTAACTTTGCTTCTTTGCAAGTCCTTTCACTGGACACAAATGGAAGCCAGGTGCTACTCTGGGGAAGTTTGTTTGCTTTGGCACTGTTAGTCAAACCTCTGCTGATTTTGACAGTGCTTTCCTCTAAGCTCAATGTGTTCCCAGAGGTCTTGGACTTTCCAGCAGTCAAAAACCAGACTAGACAAAAGATATCCCGAGCCAGTGGTATAGGAACCCTGGATTTCATTGCTATAAGCAGCTTGAGTAATCAAGAAAACAAGATTTACTCAAAGTAAAATAAGTACTTCAGCAACACATTACAGGAGTTGAGTTTATATTTGATAGCAAAAAGGTTCTTTTCTGTTCACAGGTAGCTATTAATTAAACAGGAAAAGCTAATAAACAATAAGATGACTATGATTGTGATGATCAAATTATGATTTAAAACTCAATTTCTAGACTACATCTGAAGTGTATTGTCAAAGGTGACTGTGTGTTTCCATAACATACTCATCTTGAAATAAATGTGTATTTCCTGGATACTGGGTTACACTGTGCTGCTGGAATGTTGCCATTGGTGTCTTACAAAATCCTCTCTCAAAGTTTAAAGGGTGGGAAGGGCCAACTGGTAAAGGATTAAGTGATATATTATTGAAGAATATGAAAACTGCCAGGTGGTGCTGAACAACTGCTTTTACTGTCCTCTGTGGGATGCAAATATTTCTGCTACCTCCCAAGATCAAATTTAATTTCATCTCTTTTACTTCTTAAACTGTGACAGGATTAAGAAATGCTAGGGCATGGTTTATTACAGAGTTGGCTCTTAAATAACAGATGTTCCACAATGATAACAAAGCCTGCAGATAATAAATTGTCTGACTATTAATATCTTTATAAACCTTTACAACAATGCAATGTCACTAATTATTGTCTCTGAAACATCTTTAGCCCAGAGGCTCTGTATCCAAGAAAAAGGAGTCAGGGCAGTAGTAAATTGCAATCTCAGAGGCTTTCAGCTTTACTATATAATATGTGACAGCATTTGTCCCCCAACATCACCCCACTGCAATAATTGTGTCTCTTCTTGTAGAACAAAAAAGCAAGTTTCTAAAGCCAACATTATCTCTTTTCATTTCCTTGGCCTTTTTTCTATTGTGAAATCTGCTTTTCTCTGAGCCTAAAACAAATTGAAGGGAGAGCCAAGAGAAGACAATTTTGGAGTTCATAACCCAAGTTGTATCATGAAAAGTAATTTGTAGTTAACAAACCATTAACCTTGAAGAGGGGAAGGTCAGCAAACTTGAAGCATTTTTATTCAGAACCTGTGTGGGAAGAGAAGAACAGTATCTCAAACTCATCACAAACACGTGAAATGCCATGATCATTTTACACCTCAGCAGGCAGAGCTTCTTAAGAAATTCACCTTATGAAATAAATTAGATTGAATAATATAGGAACATACCCAACATGGTAGGAAACTTCTGCTAACAGTGTTTTAAAATTCTTGTGTGCATGTAACCAAGGCTTTGTGTAAGTATTTTTAACCAATTGAAAATAGAGCATGTGGTTAATGCTACTTCACTGCTGGTAGAAAGGTTTTTGTCTGTTTTTCTTTGTCTGCTGCCATCTTGTTATTGGCTCCTACAGAAACTTGTCTATTTTTAATGATCTGTTTACAATAATTTAATGGAAAACTTCCCTGAGCCCTACTCCTCCCTGTGGCTCTTAAACACTTAAATTTTATATATTCCCCTAAATTATATAATTGGCTTATCAACATTTTGGCACCCATTTGATCACTACATGGGATAGGAACTCCATAATGTTTGTAAATCCTCTATTGGGATGGTAAAATATTTCACCTGATGACTGTGTTTTCTGTTTAGGTAGTTCATAAATTGGAACTAATTTTCTTTCTGGTTAGGGATGGTGGAGAGATGATTACAGCGTGAAAGTACAAACTCTTTACAAGATAGTCCAGCTACAAGGAATACAGGATACTGCAATACCTCTTGTTTTCTCTTTTTATGGAGCATATAGAATATTTTGAGGCTTTTGATCTTCTGATATAAGTGGTTTAGTGTAATGGGCTTTTCTGTGGCTTGTGATGTATGGTCAAGAACTTTCTGGACGTGATGTCATTTACATTAATGACTGTGATTACAGAGGTTTGATACAGTGACCTGGGCATCTCGTATGGTTTAAATCAGTAGCCCTACACTGATATTTTCATCAACATATGAACCAATGAACAATACAGCTGATGAATGTCACCTTTTTACACAACATTTTCAAGCAGAAAGGCACCAAACCATAAAGTGTGAAAAAAAAGACTAATAGTTGCCATCAATCTCCATTTATCCTGGATGACAAGTGCATTGGAAAGCACAGGCAGTGACACTAATCCAATGTAGATAACAGACATGATTATTGTTTAGAAAGTCACCTTTTGTTCTTAACTACCTCAATTGATTGTCCATTGCATATTTAATGCTGCCTTCTCTTTATAAATAGGTGAACATCTCAATATTCCATAGTACATAGTCCTGAGACAGCAATCATTGGTACAGTCATGCTCTAGCTGCTAAATATATAGACCTGGAAAATAAAGTGTTATTTACTGTCCTATCTATCCTGAACAGATACATCCACTAAATACCACAGTTGAGCCTGTGACAGACAGTATGTATATATTACATAGGGGTCAACACTAACAACTTCAAATACTGTAACAGCTGTTGCTCTTTAAAAGAGAACATCAACATATACACCTCATTTTTTAATGACTTGCTTATGAATAAATTATTTCATTATGCTATATGATTAATAAGCATACAAAAATAATTGCACTAGTTGACGGTTGCGTGACAGTGGATACACGTTAATCACATACAATCTGCAGGAAATGAACATCAGGGAGATCTGAGTTACAGCAGAACAAGTTTCAATTCTCCATCTGTACCAATGTAACTAAATATGTGCATAATTATGGAGTACTTTCATAATAACCAGGGCATTTTAACTCTAGTATTTTTCAGTGGTTTATGAATCATGTACATGTATCTAATAGTAATCTGAATGTACTGATTTTAACATAATATTGTTCTCATTCTCAAAGGGGAAAAGCATGGGTTCAATAGACAAGTGATTATTGCATATCAACTACTACATTTCCTTACTTTTTCTGAGGGGAAGAAAAGAGGAAAATGATCTATTGAAAGCTTTTCAAAGCCCTGAATATCTGGAAGGTGCCCTCAGGGGCAGGGGAGCTCTCTCCAACTGATGTGATAGAGATGCTGATGTTCAGTTGGTATCCTGGTGATGATGTTCCAGACAGCACAAAAGCTTTGGGATACTTGGGAAAAGCAGTAACCCACTGGCAAAGACCAAACTGTGTGAATGGCTGCGTGGATGCAGGGTTCAATCCAGCCCAGTGCCTGTGCAAGAGCAGCAATAAGCATCTCATTATGGCACAAGGAGAAAACCACAGGCAAAGGGCTGATGTTCCTCTGGTTCTCCTCCAGCCTCCTATTGTTGTTTTCCATAAAGAGAATATGGTTTCTCAGCCTTTCAGTTGGTTGTCAGACTGAAATTATCTGTGGTTTTTTTTTTTTCTATTGCTTCTTGACAGAGTTATTGTCTTCTCAGTTATATTGCAAATAAGAGGTTTTGGGGTTTTAAACAGTCTTTCAGTTATTCTTAAATTTAAAACACTGGTGATTTTTCAGTTTGTCTTTTTTTTTTTTTTCTTTTACTATTGACTATCTCATTTCTGTTTGTTATTTCACAGATGTTCTGAATTGCCTCTTGTGCTGTTTAGTCTGTAGGTTTTGGCTTCTGAAAATGGTTCTGTCTTTCAGAATCCCTATCTTCTTTAGAATAACATTCTTTATTTTTCACCTGCTGTCTCATTGTTTTCCATGTTTTAAGAACATCTGTTGGTTCAAAAAGGATTTGGAAATAGCTATAATCACATAATTTGCTGAAATTAATTTGGGTAAAAAAAATGAAACACACAAGACTGCATTAAGAGATTAAGGAAATACATTTTTATCCTTTTAAGCTGAAGTAACACACAGTTTTAAACCATTTTAGTGTACATACATTGCTTTGAAAGACTTTTGGAACGTGTCTGCATAGTAGAAAACCAGGATATTTACTAAAAACCCCCCACCCTCTAATTTGCTACAACTACATATTTCCTTCTGCCTGGCTTCAATGCTCCTTGACAATATGGCTTGATTTCTGGGCTGAAATAAAATCTAAATGTTTGAGAATATAATTTGGGCATTATACTTCACTTCTAATTCCAAGACTTGTATGTGTTACATGAGTAAAGTAATTTGTGAGTTTGGTTTTTGCAATTCTGATAACAAAAGGTAAAATTTACATCAAGCAAACAGTAATAGCACTGTAAAAATATCCCTCATGTTCAGAAGTTTCCAGACAAGAGTTTATAAAACTCTTCAGTATGATAGGCAAAGTCGTTCTGAAATGTAAAATAAATGAATTTTAGAACTGTGTCAATAGCTGGAGAATACAACCACCCTATTGGAAAAGGGTTTGCAGCTTGTTTCTATTTATTTGTTAAAAAGCAGAGATAAAGGAATATGTGCACTTTTGAGTGAAGAAATTGAACATGTTTTTGCAAACAGCTATCCTGACAGTTCAGGATGAACCATATGCAGAGATAAAAAGAAAATAAATTCACCATGATCAGTTTATTCCAGCCTTTCTGATGGCAGACACAGAGTGAGTGCAGGCATCCAAAAGACGATGTACACATTTTTCCCCAGCGTGCAGCACATCAGGTTTCTGAGAGAGTTGAAAATGCTGCTCAGGTGTTCAGAACCAGCTTTTCTTTCCCTGTGCCTTTCCCCTCACGTGGTGTCTGGCAAAGAGGCAATAGGGGAAGACTGTGAAGGGGAGAGACATTTCAAAAATACCCAACAAATTCAGGGATGAGAAAGACAAAGCAGAATGCATATTGCAAAGTATTATGTGTTTTCTTCAGGATATTCATTTTCATTTTTAAAGAAGGAGATTCCATGGGTTACTTGGGGGGTTCAGGAATATCAAGGTTGGGCATTTTGCTTGGATAGATATTCAGCCCTGCACAGGGCACACGGTTCATTGTAACTCTGAGTGAAACATCAGGAAAACAAAATAGCAGGGGAAGCCTGGCTTGGTCATGGCTGCTCTCTGTGAATACATTTGGCTGCTTACACTGAACACATTTCTGCACTTGTTCGTGCCAGACTAAAACTATAGGAAGGCTGCACTGCCTTGGACTTTGTGTTCTTCAGCTCTCTCTCTAATCCTTCACCTTCAGAAGTGCATTACAGAGTTGATTAATAAATAGCAAATAAGGTAAAAAATGAATACAGAGAAGAAAGCACTTGAATTAATGCATTCCATTACTGTCTAGACACACATAAAGAAAGTAATAGAAACTTTTCTGATCTTTTTTTATCTTAAACAACTTTCTACTTATCATGTTTTTCCTTAATTGCTTGAAATGAAAAATTCAGCATCTGGGGTGAAGTGAGCTGGAAAGTAAATCCCA
Source organism: Climacteris rufus (assembly GCA_013398175.1). Lineage (NCBI taxonomy): Eukaryota > Metazoa > Chordata > Aves > Passeriformes > Climacteridae > Climacteris > Climacteris rufus. The sequence continues at coordinate 924,520 of VZRZ01002989.1, forward strand.
GGTTTTCTCTTTCCAGCTGTATATAGAGCTACCCTCATAAAAATGAGGTATCTGCCCCTGAAGACTATCCCAGTGACCAAAAAAGTAAATAAATATTAAGGCAGAAAGAAGTCTTGGTGATATGACTGCTGATGTCCAAACTCTCTGATTTATTCACAGATAGAATCACAATAGTTACATCTCTCAGTATGTAAAAACTTGTCAAAGCTAATTATTGATTTTTTAGACTTAGGTTTAGGGAATATATTGGTTTCTTTGCTCATTGTTTGCGTTCTGTGTCCTGGTGTGTTCCAACCTTCAGGAAAGTTTGTAATAAAGTGATAGCAATTTTAAAAAAATCTGAGATTATAATTAAGATCAAGGGAATGATCAGCAGCACTATGCCTCATTAAATATTACCTTGAACATTTTAATTTAGTGAGTATAAAATTCTATTAAAATGTCATCTCTTACTGGGAGGTGGTGAAAAGCAATGAAACTTAAGATTCAAGATTCATAGAAGAAGAGAATTTTAGTTGATTACAAATATGATAGTTCAAATATTAATCAGTATAGTGTGTGAGAGAGAGTTCTCCTAGTATTGACTTTGTCTACAGGGTAACAGAAGAGTGCAACTTTCAGGATAATGAGTTTTTATGGTTCAGACAAATGAAAATAGCAATAAAGAAGTCTGCCACCCCCATATGGCTGTAAGTAATGGTGACTGTCACTTCTTCATCTGATGGGCTCTGAATTATCCCAGAAATGTCCCAGTTTCTGTTACTGCTGGCCAATAATTTTTTCCCAATAATGGAAACAAAGATGGGCTCACAATATGGACACAGCAGAAATATTTTCAGTATAATTTATAATTTTCAGTGTCACTTAGGTATTTTTGTCAAACTAATGCAAACTTCTGATTCTTTACCAAGATTACCCTCAGAGATTATACTTACTTTATGACAGGAAAAATCATGGGGTTTTTCTCTTTCATGGATGTGATCTGAAATATTTATGATGTGGGGGTGTCCCTAATGTCCTGCTCCCTGTTTCTTGTTTAAGAGATATTTATTTTTCATCCTAAAAGTTTCCTTGCTCATTTTCAGTTTTTATAAAGTTGGTATAAGACTTAAAAATTCAGAGGAGAACTTCATTGTTTAATGTTTAAAGTAAGTGCTTAATATTTAACATTCCAGTTCCTGACTGTTATCCTTCATTAAATCATGCCAGGAACTATTTACTGTGGGGGACAGAAAATATGAAGGTATTAACTGTTTTATAAAAACACTGTGTATATTTAAGTGCTTAGCAAACATTGTCTGCAAAAACAGAGGATGAGAGGAGGGCAGAGAAGTATGACAGGTGCAAACAAAAGAGGTAGGGAAACAAATGTAGTTCTCCTTTCTCCCTTAAATAGTTTTTCTTCTTAAATCAGATTTATTTGCCTTAAGTCTCTGAAAGTCTAAAACTTTGTGAAAAGGTAGCTCTGCTTTCCTGTAAGAAGTTTATTTTTTATTTGTTAAGGATAGTTTTGCCATTGTTGGCTTTGTGTTACTGCATTTTCAATTTGATCCTTCCAAAAGCAAAATAATTTTTGAATGTCTGTAACCTCTAACAGAATTCAAAAGATCTCCTGCTTCACTCCTCAGGTCAATAACTGCATTTTTCACCCAAAGATCAGCACAAGTGTCAGAGAATGCAGTCCTCCCATTTCTGATTTGTAGTGTATTTTTAATGCAGATTTTCTTGACCACACTGAAATTTCACAGATTATTCCAGTCGTGTTACAGAACTGGGATAAATGTGTTTGAGAGGTTGCTCTTGAAAACAAATGTTCTGTTACTGTTTGACTTGCGGGGCTTCCTGAAGTGAAGTCAGTATTTGCTAAATGTAGGGCATTCTGGCAATCAGGTTGTAAAGCATGGCTCTAAATAATTTTCACTCTTAGAATAGTCCCCAAGGCTGAAATACTTTTGTCTTTAGCAACAAGATGAAATCAATTGAAAATCTAGACTTAATGTCTCAATGTGAAAAAAAAACCAAAACACTTAGAAATTCTCTCATGTACGTGTTTTTGTGTCATTATACTTACATTTCAGGAGCAATTGTGTTCTTCAGATGCCCTGCTGGAAGGCAAAAATATTTTAAAGCGATTTATTTTCATGTTGATAAAATTCCATAATAAAAGTTGTAGTTGATATTTCATATGAATTGTAATCAGTGAAAGGGAAGATGTGCTGCTGGCCATACCTGTTGACAGACTTATAAACCTATACTACAGTAAATATGTATTTTCCTATTCCACAAAAAAATATCTTGATATTCTCAGCACCCTTAGCTCTGTGGCTTTTGCACCAGTTATCAAGTAGGATATACTTATCTAACAATGCATGGTACAGAAAATCAAGCAAACACAAAGCCTCCCCAGAACACTGAGCAGTGCCACGTTGAGCCCTGGGAGAAATATCCTCCTGGGCTGGAGCCAAGGTAATTAGTGCTGCTTCCCTGAAAGGGTAATTATTCACAGCACCACACTGAGGCAGCCCTGCTGCTCCTGGCCCTGGAGATAACTTTGCCACCACCAGCTCAGGTGGCTCTGCAAGGTGCTGCTCCACTGAGCCCAGGCAGGGGCATGTTTGTCCCTGCAGCTGTGGCTTTGCCTCCCTTGGATTGCTGCATCATTTAATCACTTCTCTCTGTCATCTGAAATAAGTCAAGCAGCTTTGGTAGTGCTTTTCATATCAAATGTTGCCTTCGTAGTAGTACAATGAAGGTCTGATGTTTCCTCTCTTCATTAATAAGTTACTGTATCTGTTATGAAGCCACTGTGGGTGGCCAGAGGACAGTCATTGCAAATTTTGTGGTGTATTACAGGACATACAGCTTCACCTTGAGTCCTCTGTGCAGTTTGGGGTATCACAGTATAAAAAAGATGTGAAGATATTAGAGGGTGCTCAGAGGAGCCCACAAGGTCTCCTCAGTCCTGCATGAAGCCAGGACCCATCCTGATGGGTCCTTTCCAAATCAGCATATTCTATGATTATTTATCCTTAATAAGTGTAATTGCTTAGGTGTTTCTTTTTACCATGTTTTCACCATTTGGGCACTGCAGTCACTTCTTAAATGTGTTCTCTTAAAATTGCATTACTGAAGTGAATTCTACCTCTTCTTCATCCCTGCACCCTACCCCACTAATAAACTGTCAGATACTTAATTTGCCTCTCTTAGCTTTCTTTAATCTTCAGCGTTTTCCTTTTACATTGTCTCACAAGGCTTTCATTTTTAAAGCAAAATGTCACTTCTGATAGAACCACCACAGTGGTTTATAATATAACAGCATGTGCAGAGGCTGAAACACAGAACTGCAAGCCAAAACAAGTTGCTACTGATTATTTCAGCCAAAACACCCAAGCGCTGAAATGATTTTCCTGTGCTGACTGTTATGTAAATCCTATAAAATGACATAACTGCCAGATGGATTTTACAAGTATTGGTACCACAAAAGTAACTGGTGAAATGTTGACAGAAGTAAATACAGGAGATTGAAAAATGGTCCAATTATTTTTATTTTTTTTAAAGTAGACACAAAACAAGGAAAATAACTTTCAGATATCCTGACAGTTATCTGTCTCCTGTTTCTGCTGCTTGTGCAGGCTTAGCTGCCTGCAGACTCTCACATAGTGGGCTGCCAGGTGGGAAGAAAACCCCACCCAGATGTGCATAAATGACTGAGAAGGCACCAAAATGAAGATTGCACTTCCCACACAGGAAGCCCTTGGTGCTGTAATCATTCTTTACACCTTACACACCCTCCAGTGCTGTGAGCACAATTGTTGTGTGAAGTGTCTTGATGTATCAGCATTCAATTATTTTGTAATGACTGCTGAATAACACTGACCTTTAAAGAGTTTTTTTTTTATGTAAGAAAGCATTTGTATCTCTTACCAAAGTCTAGTTCCTTCTAAAATGGGTGTTTGGCTGCATTTTGCTCTGTCTTTCCTCTGTACCTTATTCTTGCCCACTCTGATTCATTCTTCAGTATTCTCACCCTCATAACTCATTCTTCAGTAGTTATGAGATCAGATTAATAACTAGTATGGTAAATATGTGAATATCAGCTTGTACATCATGCTATCAGTCAGAAGAAGGCAAGCTTTAGGGAATTTTAGTTGCAGTATCTTTAGCTGTTGAAGATACCTTCTGCATATTGATTGAGTCTCATAACTTTTAACTTAATAGAATTAATTCTCTGCTGAATATTCTCACATATCGAGTATATTTGCAGAAACCCATAAAAGCACAGTATTAAGCTTTAGGATCAGTACTTGGTGCCTTGAGTATGAACTAATACAATGTCCTGAACTGGAAGGGACCCACAAGGACCATGGAAGTCCAACTCCTGGCCCTGCACAGGCCACCCCAGCAACCCCACCCTGTGCCTGAGAGCATTGGCCAAACCCTTCCTGAACTCTGTCAGGCCTGGGGCTGTGACCACTTCCCTGGGGAATCTGTTCCAGTGCTCAACCACCTTCTGGGCAAAGAACCTTTTCCTAATATCCTACACCTACACCAACCTACAGCTCACCTGTCACAGCTCCATGCTGTTCCCTCCCTGACCCAAGTTATTCTTCTATTTCTGGTAATAGAAGCTGACCCCATAAAATCAGAAAAAACTTGTATATTTCTTGTCTAAATGTAATGACAATTCTCTGTTTATAATTTAATCACTGGCTTAGCAGGTATTGCTAGGTACCTGCTGGTACCACCAGGTAACCCGAATAATTAATTCAATTACCATATGCATGAGCTTGGAAAATATAGCAGACAAGAACCTACCTTAACACTGATGTCCCAAGATAAGGATAAGCTTAAGATTTAGCTACTGATTTCCCTTTCCATTATACCTTTCAAAATAATTTGTAATCGATACCGAAAAGTATCAGAAAATAGATTTTCCGTAACCTTGCAGATTGACTGGATTGAAATTAATAGGAACAAAAGAATCAGTGTATTGGATGAGATTAGGCTCATTTATCTTGGTGCTGACAGGTTAATATCAGCTATTTTTGAGAATAACTTTAGAAAGGAAACTTTATTTAAGGATGTTAGAGGATAGCTGTTTCCTTAGGAAGGAACTGTATCCTTTCCCATCACGGTTCATCTGGGGAAATGTGGCCACAATTTCCCGTGACCACACAGAAACCACACAATTTTTCTGTGCTACTGAAATAATTTAGACACTAAACACGGTACTGACAACCTGTTCTTTTCCCCTGTTCTTGCCACTTGTATCTTGTTCTTTCTTTTTGCTTTTATTTTTTCATTCTCTTACCTTTTGCAAAAATAACACAAAGACAATATGTCATGTACTTCCAGAAATGTGCACTACAATTTACAAAGCTCTGCTTCATCTTCCCTTTGTCTGGGAGCTGCATGTAACAGTGCAGGAGCACATTTTTTCATTGCAGGGCAAAGATACAATTAGTCTTAAGGTAATTGCAGCAATATTCAAAGGCTGATCATGCCATAAGGAACTGTTTCCATCTCTGTTTTCCTTAATAAAGCAATGACAGGGCATTTCTGTCAGCATTATCTCCACAGCATCATTTGAAATTAAAGTTGTGTATAAAACATATTTTCAGCACAACACAATATGTTGCTCAGCTGAATGTGCCAATTGAGGTATCAGGAAGATGAGGCATTTCAATTTGGAACAAACTGCTGACAGACTGAGTGATCCCTGTCTGGCAGAGGAGATGAAGTCAGTGGTGGCACTGCACAGGCAGCTGTGGGAAGCACTATTAACCTCGACCTTTTAAGCACTGGAAGGCAGTTTAGGACAATATTAGTGTTTGCCTGATCTCCTGATTCAGCCAGAGATGTACCACAGCTTTGGTGGTGTCTAAATTGACTTCTGTAAAAGTCTGTAGTGCTACACAGAAGTAAAAATATTCAACTTAGCAGCTGTTTCCAGACCACACAAAAAACACAGACCAACTATTCGTGGACACAACTGTTGTTTGAACTTTTATTCAGTTAGTTTTAGTCTTGAAATCTGTGCTAAGAATTATCACAAGTCTTAATTTGCTGAAGTTACCTCTCCTAAATTATTTTTCTAGAAATATGATCTACAGAAAGTGCTTTAGACCTTTGTGTGATGCAAAAATATTTTAAGAACACGGCATAAAAATGAATGTAGGGAACAGATCAGTCTTGCTTAAAGACTCATTTTCAAATCAAAAAAGTGTTTGATGTAACATGAAGATTATCCTGCTACAAGTTAACCTTGTTTTTTTTTAATATACTCCTCAAAAGCCAAAATTGTAGCTATGTATTATAACAGGGTAGAAAACACCATCTAAAATTCCTATCAGTTATTTTCCTATCTAGAACAAACCTGCGGTGGTCCTGAGAAGTATTTGTCACTCAAAATGGGTTTTTTTTTCTAGATAAGGGTGCAGAAAATACTTCTGTCTTCTAGATTAGAAAAACTCTATAAATTGAAAGTATTGATACTATAGGAGACTGTTCACATAATTATTAGGAGAAAAAAAAAGCAGTTTAAAAAAATGCTATGATAAATTATGCAAGGTGAGTTTCACTGTATTATATCAGTTCTTTACGCTGTTTTCAACATAGAAGGAAATTGGTTTTGTCATTCCTGTTCCCATTTCTTACAACAGACGAAACAAGTCATCAGCAGACAGGATTATGATGGATTTCAAAGCCTGCACACAAAGTAGGTTTGATAATATATACCCAGCCCCTTTGGAAGTGGGGTGACAGGAAGAAAAGACTAGATAATGCTCTGAGGAAAACCCACCATCAATCACATTCTGTATTCTGCGGAAAATTGTGCCAATCCCTGAAACGTTTGTGACATAGTGGGTGGTGTTTTGGCAAAGTATTTGTGCAGAGTTATTGAAATGACTGAAGTTGCATTGTTCAGGTTTATTGCTGTCTGATGTGTTCTTCCTAACAATCCTTGTGTGGGGTAGAAAACCTTTTGCACTGAACAGAAGATAAAAACTCTCTAAAAGCAGTTGCCTGATGATCTGGGCAGGTATCTACAGTGAGTTCCTGAAAGAATATAAGAGTAGATTTCATGATTTAACTTTATTGGAAGGATCTTTTGAAAAAAAAAAGACAAGTCAAGATTTTTTTTTAAGGTATTCATTCACAAGAAGAGTTGCTAAATATTACTATGGTCTTTTTATATTTCAAGGTGAAATTTAAGTACAATTCACATCTCTTTTCTAATCATTATGTATTACCAAGTACCTTTATTTTGATTATGTTATCTTCTTGCATTAGGGAGAATGAGTGTATGTCTCTAAAAAGGAAGTGGTTCAATTCTGTTAGAGGTGAACCCAGCTTTCCAAAGCCCAGGGATGTTTCGGGGTGATGGAGAGGCAAATGGTTGTAAGTCCTGCATTGCTGCTCCTAAAATCCCCCCCAGCACACCCAGGCTGGGGCACACTCACCTATTCCTGTGCTGAACCACGTCTGGGGCTGGAGCTGTGTGTCAGAGTTTGGCTGGATCTGAACCGCCAAGGAAAACTCAGAATATTGACACAAGGTTTATATCCTGATCATGCACCATTTATGACAAATGCTTCGTATTTCAACTTGATCTGGTTGGCAGGTGCACCTGGCAAGACATAGATTAATAAAGTGAAGTCATAACGTGTCCCCCACCTTCACACACTGAGAGTGCACCATATGGTCTGGAATATCCCTCGGGTCAGTCAGTGTCAGCTCTCCCAGATGTGTGGAAATCTCATCAGAGCAGTTGTCATGTCAAACTCAATTTTTATTCTTGAATTCTTATCATCTTTTAAGTAGATAATATAAACAATGTAAAAGTTCTACAATTATGAGAGAAGTTGGTCTGCAAATTGAGGCCTTAAAAAAATTTGAGATCCAGAGAATTAAAAATCTAAGAAACTGTGAAAGGTATTCTGTATTAATTAGCAACAATTGTCATTTTTTGCATTGAAATGAAATGAGCTGATCACTGCCTTTGCCTCATAATGAGAAAAAAAACCTAAAAGAAGTGTGAAATCAATTACTTCTGATTGTTGTGTTAAGCATTATGCAATCAGAGGCTGCTTTGCATTCACAGCACATCCAGAATCTCCTGTCTGAATGAGCTCAATTATCCGAGCTGTTTCTCTCAACCTTTGTTTCTTTGGAAACTAAAATCTTTGATTGCAATAATACTGCAATTTACTGCAAAATTCTTTTTCATCCTATGGTATAAATTGGCAGAATCAATATGTAATAATATTTGGAAGGTCATTCATTTCGATTATACTCAAACATATGCATAGGTTACAAATTACTTTAATCAGGGATTTGTTGAGACAAATGTATAGACCCTGAAAAATTGTTTCAGATGCTTTTTTATTCTTGTCACTTCCTTATTTCTTAATAAATGTTTCCAAGAACATTGAAACTGTTTTGCTTGAGACAGCCAGATAAACAACATGGAGACTTTCTTTAGTGAAAATATTGATTCTCTTCCATAAAGTGAATACAGTAATTGACAGAATGAAATTAAATAGTGGCATCATAATGCCATATAGATATTTCTGTACATAAATCAGAATTTTGTTGAGTGAGAACTGCACTATTTTGATCTGAAAATAATTTTTAATTTTATGTTTCATGTCATGGAGTTAATTTCTGAAACATTTGGAGTAAAGTCCATATTTCAATGTCACAAATAGGATAACAGATTAACAACCTTATCCACTTAATTAAAAAAGAAACAAATCATGACCAAGACCTTTAAATATTGATAGATCATATTTACTTAATTATAAATGTAATGTATCAATAAGATAAGTTTGTACATGAATTTATAAAAAATAAATGTACATAAATAATAATTTCCTGGATTATGGTTATTAAATATAAAATGTATTTTGCTTTATGTCAGCATTGTAAATATAGCAACTTCAAAAGGAATTGTAATTGCTGGAGGCATATAAATTGGAGCCCTTTTGGATTAAATGGGAAGGGAGTCTTGTACTCCTTATCCCTTCATATTCACAATATTGTTTACTTTTTTAGGGTTGGGAGAAATGCATGTCTATGTTTGGTGAAGTCGCAGTCTCAAGAATAGAGTTGATTAAAATAACACATCACAGAGTTTTGTGGTGGATGTGCTATTTTGCTGAAACTGAAAAAATTATGCAGGAGTCTATTAAGCTGAACTAAAATTCTAATAGGTGGAGAAGCTGGGTGTAGGGTGAAATGCTGAGGAGAACAGAACAGTTCTCACAGTCACTAATAAGGCCCTGCTGCACTCCAAGGGAATTGGGGAAATGGAGTCAGGCTCCTGTTCTGCTTTATTTTCATCCTTTTGCAGAATTCTTCTCTTCCTGGGCCCATTGGCAGGGTCAAAGCAGGCTGACTTCAGAGCTGGGAACTTCGGAGCTGGGTTGGGATGTGGTGCCAGGGCTGAGCTCCTCTGAGCAGCAGAGCAGGAACCTCACCCAGGAAAGGTTTTCTGCAAACTGTTCACTCTTTATGAGATTAGATCTGCAGTGGCTCAGCACATTCCAGCAGGATCTGACTGACACTGTCATGGGTGCACAGGAGGGAAGAATGTGTTCTTTCATAAACTGAAATATCTCTGGTTACACCAATGTGAGTGCAATTGGAACAACCATGGTAGCTTGCTATCTCAGATAAAAATAACATTTCTTAAATTTAATTTGATTGATTTGTTTTAGTCTATGTTAATCAAAGCCACTTCTTTTCCTCCTCCTTTTCTTAGGGAGATAAAGCAAGTTCTTTTCAATGCTTCTTATGCAATAACCAATTTTATGCAATTTGCATTCTGCTCGCAGGATGCTGGAATAGCAATGTCTAAGATTAATTTGGGCATTTTGGGGTACATGTAAAACATGAAAAATGGAGTGCACAAGGTTTGATACGTATTCCCCAATATGAAAAACAATATTTCTGAAGTTGGCTACCATAAATCAAGTTGTCATTCTTTACTGGCTTGCAGTGCTGCACTTATATGTCACAAACCATAAGTTTATTTCACAAGTTCGTATTAATGCATTTTGTGAGAGGTTTAGAAAAATATGATGGTAACTGCTGGCAATGGAGAAGCTGAAGATTAGGAAAGGACTGGATTTTAAGTCTTCTTTCTGCTTACCTAATTCTTAAATTTCAAAATCTCTTTCATACTCACTCATACTTGTCACATGAATGACACACTCAGTGCCAACAGTATGACCACATTTCTTCCAACCTTCTGTTTGTCTTGCAATCATCATTTCTCCCTTTTGGCTCTCAAATATTTGCATTCCTTCACAGAGATGAAATTCAACTACTCAGATAGAATGCTTTTTTGAGCAGCAATTCAAAAAAAATGGAGGTGGCAACTGGAGAGAAATGGCATTTGCAAGGACGTGGACGTGGGTGCCACAGCAAGGCCAAAGGAAAGGGTCTGGCTGAACCTCCGAGCTCACACCCTGCCCACTCTTCCACAACTCCTGGCACACAGCAGTTCCCCAGTGGCTCTTTGGGAGTCCATGCAGGATTTTGATTGAGGAAGAACAGGTAAATGTGTCTATCATGGAATTCTGCAATGGCTTTTTTCCCCCCCTCCAATCCCAGGCAGATTCAAAACGAAGTAGGAAGCAATACAACTGGGAGAGCTGTTTTGTAACATCAGTCAGAACCAAAACGGTGATGAATTTTATCCAGGTTTGTCTTTTGTTTTCTTGGCTGGCCAGCAGACAGGCAGTGGAAACACTTGGTACTGATATTTCTGTTCCAGAACTGTTCTAATGATGGCAGAACAGGCAGAGCTATTTTTCTCAGGAATGGCTGCTGCTTTCAAAGCTTTTCTATCCTGCTGCATATGGAACAATGATCAGAGTTTGCTTTTCCAAACCAGCAGCTGCTGCCTGCAACTGCAAATGTGCTCCTCAGACACACAGCTCTCTGTACAAGGTAACACCGTGGTTGGATACAGAATGTATTTTGTAGATGAGCATGCAAAGAGGTTTTGGTCTGAAAATCTGAAAGGAAAATATGCATTACCAATAAGTACTTCTTTGATTAGCACTTTTTGTGAAATATATACACAAAGCAACATACAGAAATAGCTCAAAATTTACATTTTTTTCTTTTGACTTGATTTTTTTCTTGGTCTTGCTCTTACATTTTTGATTCAATAGTCTCAGAGAAAATGTCCTGTACAAGGATGTGGATTTATATACCTTTTCTCTTCTGAAATGTTGTACAACAATAGGGAAAATCGATTTATTTTCATCCAGTGTCCAGAGTAAATGATTACATAGATGTATTTTACAAATTAATTCTCATATCTGAGTGAATGTTTTGCTTTATATCTGTTTGGCTCACTTTTTTCCTTGGTTCTCAACAACTCTTACACATTATTATGGTGTTTAGGTTGTGTTTCTGTGCAAGCAAGAAAAATAATTTTGTGCCTCAATTTCCACAAAGAATTTACACGCTGACATTTATTCATGTGAGCCCATTTACCAATTAAAGTGGGCTATTCTGAATGTAAAGGAGGATGCAGATTTAGGTGTTCTGAATACTGATTTTGTACCAGAAAAGTCTGTCTGCCAAGTGGGCTTGATCTTGACTGCCCAGAGCTCACTGGAACAATTTCCATGATTGCACACGAGGTGCAGCAGAGGCTGAGAAATGCTGCATGGTCCAGTTGAGTCATGGCTTGAGGGGCATAGAGAAGGCACTGACAGCTCTTGGTAACCAATCTGCACAGTAAGAATATTTTTGACTATTTCAAGTGGATTCCTTCACAGAGATCAAACATTGCTCATAGATATTCCAGGATCTAAGGAGGAGACAAAGCTCAAGAAATCATTTGCTTGTTTATGCAGTGAAAAATTCAGGCACAAAGATATGCTCCCTTCATTCTTTTTAGCTTTTTAATGTTAAACTGCTTGCCAAGTTAGGAACCTTTAGAAAATTATTATTGCTCTTGTTGAATTTTAATTTTACTTCTGAGGGAGTTCTTGCTGTTGACCTTTAATTTAAAAGAAGCTTTATATTCACTTTCATCTTCCATAAAGTTTAGTGTTTAAGAGTTTGGTTTAGCTGCTTAGGAATTTATTTTCCTTTGTTTGTCTTAAAGGCCATACTTTCTTGGATTTTGCCTACAAAATCTTGAGGTCAGAGCATTTGCATTCAGAAAGGCTCCTTCATGTGCTGAAATCTAATATACACTGTAATAAATTACTTGCCAAAATTAACAGTAGCCATGAAAATCTTTGGATTTGAGCTGTTTAAAGTCAGAACAAACCAGAAAATGATTTCTCAGGCTTTCAGCAATCTGGTCTAGGGCAAGGTGCCCCTGCCCATGGCACGGGGTTGGAACGAGATGACCTTGAAGGTCCTTCCCACCCAAACCATTCTGTGATTCTATTCTGGCACAGAATTGCTATGACAACCACTATAAATCAGGAGAATTTATCCAAAGTTTAAGGTAAACAGTCCTGGAGAACCCAAGTGGTGACACCTCCATCATTTATTCCACATGACTTGCACACATAATTGGTGGTACTGGATCAACACAGAAGTGGACCTGAGTACAGCAGCAGATATTTAGGGAAGAAGAAAAGAAAATTGAGCACGTAGAATAGTTTTCACATATCAGTCAACACTCTGAATTAACTTTATGTTAACAAAAAATATTGGTTTTTTTCCTCCTGTATTCTAAGAGACGTCCATCGTTGGAGAATGTATTTAAATGTGAAATCTGTTAATAGTTCTAGTTATGAAGTGGTTTCCAGTTAATACTAGACCCAGCACATTCTTCTCAAGGTTAAAATACTTCACCAAAATAGAAGTTATTTCCTCTGTAGGTGAAGTTTGAGCAGATGCAGAGTCACTGCCAGTTCTAACAGACAAGAGGCTTTTGTGCATCATCCATATTTCATCAAGCATGAACAATCCCATCAAAATCAAGAGGATTTTACCTATGGTGTCTTTGGATGTGCTGGGACTTCTGTGATGTCTGTGATCTAAAAATACACTTTTCTCTGCACAATTGACAAAGTGTTCTGAACAGTTAAGAACTGGCAGCCGTCAGAGTCATTTGCCACCGTTTTGCAGGTAGAAAATTGAGGCACAGGGAGGTGAAGACATCTGATGCTGATGTGAGAGAGTGATAATCCAGAGATGAAATTACTGTTCCCTTGAATGGCAACATCTACTGATGTCAGCTGAGCTAACAGTGTCACTGCAGGCTGTGACCTTGGAGCTCATTTTTGACAGTTCTGTAGCCTCTACGTATAATGAAGAAAGAAGAATTCATTTAATCCTGAATTACAAAAGCAACATGGCTCTTCTCCCTCGACAAGAAGGGACAGAGCTTCTTTTTGCTATTAGGTAGTAAAAACAGTACTTTCAAAAACCCAGTGCTACAGATTTGTGGTGTTAGGGGATACAAGGGCAATAATAATACTGCACCTTAACTGCTTTAGAGACTCATTAAGAATAGGGAAATAATTCAATGAAATATTTTTAAAAAATCATAGATTGCACAGTATGCCCAGAGAAGTCCAAACTGTTAAAGCACCATATTGACAGTATTGAAACAAAATATGCATTTTCCTTTAAACAAATGAATGTAAAATAAATTGTCCAATGGTCATTGTATTAAGGTAGAAATAAGAAAACCCTGAAACTGAAGACTTTTGAGTTTCTGTTATTGTTTGACATTAGACTGAAAAAGATCCTCAAGAAATATAAACCCTATTTCGGTATGAATTTCCCCTATATGTAGACACACATTTCTTTTCAGGTGAGACTCCCAAATGTGTTTCATAGAGGCAAAATATATCCGTGTCCATGCTTGAATTCTTTTATGCTTCAGCAGTTTATTTGACTATAGCTATCATTTACACTGATGTATATTAGATAGCAAAAATATCCATTACTGGAAGGGATGGCTGTTTCAGTCCCTCTCGCCGTTTCCAGCTGAAAGGAAATGCAAGTGTAAAACAGTAATGAAATATTTCTGGCCTTTCTGTCCTGTGCTTCATGCTGGAAGCCATGGGCACTCTGCAAGATGATGAAGAACCTCTTTTTCTTGCCTAAAGTCATATTGTCAATATTGTCAGCATTCCTCATGGCTGGTGTCTATATCCTTGGTCAGTGATTTTTCTTTCCTCAGACCCTTTTGAGAGAAATGTAATAGCAGCACCCACATGTTAAATTTTTAAACAGCGCTGTGCTTTTCTGAATGATGAGTCTGGGCCATCCTGCTTGTGTAAATAGGAACACTTAGACCTAGACCACAAATGTGCTCAGGTGATGGATTGCAGCTAATAATTCAAAGAGAATTTGAGCCAAAATGGAATTGTGGCACATGGCACAGACCTTCTTTGTTTTGTGTCTGTGTTTAGGACAGCCAGTACTCAGACTTTGCCTAAACTGAGGCACACAGGAAATGAATTCCAAGGTATTATTCCAGTCTCTGCCAAGCTTTGTCAGAAGTTAAAATACTATAGAATACTTTTGTCTTTAAAGGAGGTATTCATCCAAAGCTGCCAAAAAAACCTGTTGAAAACAGGAATGAATTGAATTTTATTGTAGTGTTGGGATGGTATTATTAAACCTGATGTCTCCTTACTGATGAAAAACCTCAGGCAGAAAATGTATTAATTTTTCCAGTTCCTCTCTTTTGAGAACTAGTTCCATAAATATTACATAAATCTGTGGCCACTGTTCCTCTCCTCAAGGCTTTTCTTGTTTTTTTTTTCCAAACGTGTCATTTCTTTAAAGGTTATTAGGACAACATCACAAAAGAAACCCTCTAGCCTTGGGAAATATAATTGAAATAATTTCTAAATTGTTGTGACCTTGTGTATGCAGTTGCTGCTGATATCAGTCACTCTATTTCTCTGAAGATCATGAGGGAAATATCATATCACTCTCATGCTGTAAAAGAAACCTCAGTTATTTCTAACAATATGTGGAGAAGGAAGGCAGGCACAAGACAGTTTTTTTGAATGCTTCCTAGCACCCCTCAGAGAAATTCTGAGTAATGTTTGGCACTGGGGCATTTGTACTGCTCAGCAGTGGCCATGGGATTGGGCACTTGCCACTCCCTGAGGGGCTGCAAGTACCTAAATTATATTTTCCTCCTGAAAATATGCAAAATTTATGTTGAGAAATTTATGTTCATGTACCTTGTCCTGCAAGTCTCTTCAGTTTTCATGGTTGAACTTCACCTCTTCCCAGGCAAAACTAAATTAATTTCTGAGCACTAGGTAAAAGGTTGGGTAATCCCTGAAGCAGGTTAATTCCAGGAATTAGGTGTAAAAGATTTTGAAGGTATTCTTGGAGATGATGTCCCTCTGTCCTCAGAAAGATGCTTTCTGCTCTACACCATTTTTACCCAAAACCTCAATTTTGAATTTAATTTATCTCAGTCAGAGCCTCACTACCGTAATTTTCTGATTTTTGAGTTGGATAAGGCAAAAATTCTCTTAAACTTGGGTGAAATTTACACTGAGTTTTCAGAATTCTGACTCAACAGCTATTCCCATATAAACACTACTCAGAACCTGATATAGAAAAAGATAACTGGTTATTTCTGAAACTTTAGTTTATGAACCTGATTTTCTAATAGAAATGGAGACTATTGTTTTGTTGTCCAGATTGATTATTCTTTTGGTAATTAGTGTAGTGGGTATGTGGAGAGGGGCAGTGGAATGACAGATATTCATGGCTACAAAACCTTGACTGATCAAACATCAGAGCACAGGAGCCATTTTTATAAACAATGGATAAGAATCAATACTGCTGACTGCCTGAACATCACTCTTGCACAATCCAAGTGATTAATTGCTAACTAATATATGTTAGATTTTGGCATAGGAACATCAGGTAAGCACATAGGACTTTGTTCTGTGTCCATGGTTGCTGTAAGAATGAAGAATATTTTTCCTATATGAATGGAAAGTATGTATGTTTTCTTACTTTTTAGAAAAAATTTAAATTATTTTCATCTACCTGTGGGAAGTAACTTTTTTTTCATGATATGCATTGGAATACTTTTCCTTTCCAATAAATTCTGATTTACAAGCCATAATCAATTTAAGAGAGTAGGGGTTGAGCACAAGGTTTCAGAGACAAGATGTAGCATATCACACTTTATTTAGCTCAATATTAATACTTAGGAAGTAAAAAACAATGACAAGCTGGTATAAAATTAATATTTAAAGTTCTATTTTGATGTGCCAAAAATGCAGAAAAAAATGACGAGTTTTTTTTTGTCTAATGACATTCTGTCTTCATGAGGAACTTTGTCTAAACTTGCAGGAATTGTTTCTTAACATGAATGATGGGTGTGTTGTAGCTAACACTGATTAGAGCATGTTCAGAAAAACAACGAACAAAACATTTTCAGCCTGCTCGGCATTAATTAACTCGTTCTCAGCTATACTTTCAGGAAATGAGATATCACATGTAATTTTCACTGAGAAATTAAGAATCATACATAATAATGAGCAATTTTTCCTTCACAAGCATTTGACAGAGGAGGTGCACATCACCTGCAAAGGAAGCTTCTATAACAACAATAATTCCTTCACTTCATTTTCAGAACCAATATGTTTTCATGTTTGATGAAAGAGAATTCATTTATTGCTGGTATGATTTATTTGCCTCTGGTTATTTATGTAGTTATTTGAATACAGACTTGAGAATTCAAACAAATGTTCGTTGTCCATCACAGAGTCATTTTAGAAGGATTTATCAGTATCACAAATAATTATACATTTAATTCTTTTTTTTCCAAACTAGTGCTTTTGAATGAGTCATATTCCAGACAATCAGCTCAATACCTAATCAAAGTGAGTTGTCAGAGAGTAATTGCTGGAAGCTTCCTGGAAATCAGGCCTTTAAAAATTGGTTGTTCAGATGGTTGGAAGCTTTTAAAGCCATGTCCTTTTACCTTCAGTGGTTTTGTCTGAAGTTAAATACAGAAGACTCATTACAGCCTCTACCTCAGGCAAGCAGTGATGATTTGTGGGGAAATTAGTACAAGCAAGTTAGGTAAATAGGGATTTGAAGGAGAAAGGACATTCTTGATGTATGGAAAGTGATAAGCCTCAGTAGGGGTAAAGCATGGCAATAAATTCCCTCAGGGAAGTATAGACTTACTGATTAGGATGCAAATGCTTGTAGGAGAACATCTTAAATCTGATTTAAATGCCAAGAAGAGTTCCCAGGACATGGTCAGGTATCTCAACAAGGCTGTATAAATGAGATGTCAGTCTAAAAAGAAAGTTAAATTGATCTGTCAGAAGTAGCAGCATGTTAAGGTCTTTTATATACAACATAAAATGATAGACCAGAATACAACCAATACAGAAAAAACTGGTACAGGATTCATTATAACATTAGTGATATGACAGAGGTTAAACATGGCGTATTTAATGGTGTGTGAGGTGCTGAGACAAAGGACTCAAAGTGTTTCTCATAGTTTCCTCTTTATCAGATACTTTTTCTATGCCCTTTGTTATGTCCCCTTCATTTTCTATTCCAAGTACCTGGGAACAGTAGGAGGAGCAGCTTTGTAGTTGTTACATAGAGCCAAAATGGACATCTATAAAACAACTGGAAATCTGTAAAACTTAAATTCTGTAAATTTCTGTGAAAATCGGGTTATTTAGATAGTTTATAGAAAGAGGAATATGCAATTACATAAGGTAAGGAAAGCTGATTGTGTGAGGTGACTAATAATGATTGTGTGCTTTTATTCTCTATCTTACTGAATTAGTTTGACATCACAAAGAGGGCCATAATTCCAGAACGTTTCTTAGAACTTTAATTTTAGGGCAGATGGACTCCTTTGTACTTCTGTGTACAAAATAATATGTGAAGTACCAAAATGTTCTGTGACTCTTTTTATAATTTTGTGTATTGAATGTGTAAGGAGCTACCTTATGAAGAAGAGCAGTTCTGTCCTTCTGGGCAGGTTCCAGAAACATGCTGGTTTTTCCTTCATATGGAGTCTAAAGGAAATGTGACCATTTGTATTTTAAAGGGTTATATTTTGTTTTGAGTGTGTTCATTCAATCCAACACTAAGCCAGCAAAGGCACTTTGGCACTTCACTTGTTTTCATCTCACTGGGAATTTGGTACCCAAATGCCTATGTGGAACAGCCTGAAGTCTGGTTTAGAGCTCCTTGGAATCAATAATTGATTTCTATAGATTGTCATCGAAAATGTACTGGGTTATGCCTTGAGCTGGTCTGTCTCATGCCATGAGCTCAGGCTGCACTGACCTCCTCAAGTCACTGCTGGAAAATTGGGGCTGCAGCCCTGAGAAAAGAGTGGTTACACCAACCAAATCCATAGCATCAGAGTAACCTCTCAGGTCCAAGTGCAATCTTCCCCGCTGTGACTCAAAACTGTCAGACAGAAACTCTGTGTAACAGTAAGGAGAAACTGAGACTGAAAGAAAAAACATCTCTTATCTCTGCAGAGCTACCACTGAAGCTGCCTGAGTAGTGGAGAATTCCTTGTCTTTAAAAGCAGGCTGAGAGCATCCAACTTACTCTGCATAGATGTCAAGTTACACATCTATATTTCCTTAATTCAGAAAATCAAATTGAACCAGTGGAATAACTTTATACATTTTGTTTATTTAGATTACCAGTGCATTAGGTTGTAGAAGTTAATGAGCTGGCATCCTTTGGAAACCAGGTATTAATTAAACACTCACAAAGCGAAGAAGGAACCAGGGCTAAATTCATGGTGTTCAGTGAACTCTTATTGATGCTACAAGTTGATCAAAAAACTATAACCCATCTATTACTGTATTTGCTTGAACAGTGGATTAGTAAAACTGTTGATTAAGCAGAGAGAAAGACTAAGAGTAAATGCTACTTTTCTCTTTAGGTACCAAGACATTGCTGAGCTTTGTTTAACCTGTTACCTATCTGAACTGCAGTATATTTTGTGGAGAGTTTATACTCAATTGGCTACAAATGTTGTAAAACAAACATAAAATAGACCTGTGGTCTAAATGAACGTTTAGTTCTTGTATCATTTCTGTGTAAAAAAAACAATTTGCACTTCTGTAAAGTATTTTTTGCACCACTTTCTGATAACTCTATTTGATTTGTGAGGCTATCAATGATAATAACGTGGTCTTGAAGATAAGGTGTATGAAAAAACTTATCTAGAGGCTACTTAGGTCTCTCTATCTCTCTTCCTTCTCACAAGTATCACTTTTTTGTAACTCTCTCTCTCTCTCCTTTTTACCTTAAATGCTACCAATAGTAATCTGTCTGCTGTTCCTTTCACAGGTGCTGCTTGACATAAAAGATGCTGTTCTCCATTTTTCCTGCCTGAATTAGGTGTATCAAGAAAGAGCAGTGGTGGTCAGTGGTGTGGCCATGGCTTTTGCTCTCCCTTAGGCAGCAAGGTAAGGCTTTCATTTCATCCTGCCTAGGACAAGGATTTTGTGGACGTAAAAGTACAACTTAAAATAAAACCTAACTTTGTTATCATATTTGCTGCTCCCACTGGGTGTGTTCACATTATCTATTTGTTTTGGATTTCCAGGGGGGAAATCACTGTGCTTCCTAGTTTCCTTCAGAGGATGATAAATCCTAGAAAGCTGTAATCTGAAAACAGACTCTAATAAGAGACATGGAATTATTTGGTAGTACTTTCAGGACACTTGAAGAGGAAAACATTTTCATATGTCTCATATCTAAAAGCTAGTGGTTTTGTCACTAATCTTGAAAACCAAAACTGTTTAGATTTGCACCAAAGGGATAATTTTCCTGTAACAGATTTGTTCCAAAGGTCTGAGTGAAACTGCAGACCTTGTGGTAGGGCTCTCCAAATCACGTGTGCTGATTTGCAAGTATTCAATTTGTTATTTTATGGACTCCATTTGTCCTTACTCCATGGACAGCTCTCTGGGAATTCTTATGCAGTGGTTTAAGTGAGCACAGGAGGTGCCATGATGTGAGGTTCAGCCCTGAGCACTCAGAAGAAAGACAAGCATAGAGAAAAGATTTTAAAATTTCAGAGCATTTCTGAATTGGAAGACTCATGGAATTCCTTTATTTTGCAATTTCCATATTCATGAGAATCTCATTGTATTTATATATGATCTAGAGGAGACAGGTTTGCTCAAATCTTACGTAGTCACCAATTGCATGATTTTGCCTCAATCCATTTTGTGTTTCCAGAAAGTTTGTTGCGTTTTTTTTTTTTTTAATTCTGAAAATGACCAATCCTATTAAAAAGTTGTAGTCTAAAGTGAAATGTGGAAAACAAAGTGGCTCAACTCCAGCAAGAGGTTTAATTGTATAAAGAATTGACTTTGTTAACACAATTTGGGTGAAAGCTGTTTTCTCTTCAGCAAGGGTCAAAGGGGTCTGGTGATGCCAATGAGAAAAAATAACCACGGCTCATGAGGCACAAAAAACCCAATGCTGCTTCTGAAATAAAAAGTTGGGTTTATGTTTAATTGGAAAAAATGGTGCATTATTTTTCACCAGGGTATTGATTTTCACCAGGATGTTTTTAGAGCTTCTGCTCATCAGCACTGCCTGCCAAATGTCTCACTGAGGGATTGTGTCCTTCAAAGTGACATCAGAACAACCCTGTCAAACACTGCAGGTGACGTAAATGTTCTCAGAAAGCTTATGGAGAAATTTTCTTCTTTCTGCAGACTTTTAACATCGTTTAGTACAAAAGGTTAATTGTGAGATAAGCTCCTACCTTCCTGTTTTGACTTTGCAGCTCTTGTAAAAATGGATGATGGGAAATAATTGTGATGATCTTTAGACCTCAATTTTAAAGATTTCATTAAACTTTAGACAATGCAATCCCTTCTAAACTTCTCCTTAACATGTATTTGTCACACAGGTATTTATCTGCTTGCACAACAATGCATCTGATGGAAAGTGAGTGGCACTTTAAAGGCATAATTTAACCAATTAATAGCTTTCTTGAAAACAGTGGGACTAAAATAACCCACTGAATAATTAATATTCAGACATAAATTATTGAATAAAGTGTGCACTATCAAAGACTGTCTTCAAGTGAATGAAAATGTTCTTACGGAATAATCTTTCATAAGTATGGAGCATAACTGGGGGTAAACCAAAATAAAAATAATTTACAGTAAAAAAAAATTATTACAGTTTTTCCTTTGTTTCACTAGAATCTCATTGAATTTGACTAATCGGATTATCTTGGTTGTTCGTTTTGGGTAGATGCTCTTCATAAAGGATTGAGGGAAAGAAGTAAAATAGATTTAAAGAAAGCAACAAAAGCATTGACTATGATGAGTAGAACAGTCAAATAAAAGAAAGTTGAGAGCAGATCTGATAACAGCCTTTACAGATTAGAATGCTGTGAAAATGAATGGAAAATTTTCCTCCTCTGTGTTTTCTAAGCAAAGAAGAGGTCACATTTACACTAAGAGAGGTGTAATTTGGAAAAGCCTTGAAAAATATAAGACTTGTTGAAAGAGGATGCCTGGTCAGACCAGAGGAAGGACTGGATAGGAGGCAAAAAGACAGACCCTTTCAGCTCATATTTCAGTGCTGCTGTACCCTGAAAATCCTGGTTTTCTAATTGAACACAATTTGTATATTCTTGTTCTTTCTCCCCTGTATTGCCTGGAAGAGACCTGTTTTGCAATTTAAATATTTCCTGTCCAATGCAGACACATGTCTTTTCTTTCTCATATCTAATTTTTTTTCATCAGGAAGCAATTATTTCTTCTGAAATTATTAAAATTTTTAATATATATATAAAATACAGGAGAGATATTTACCTATGAATACAGAATTGTATATATATATGTTATGTATATAAATAAGCAATTTGTACAATTAATTCGGAATTTTTAAAATGCAAAAATTAATAGAATTGGGCTTACTTCTTCAGAAGAAGATAAACTAATGGTCAAAGTATAACAGAAATTGATTGATTCTATTAATGTTCAGAAGAACAGCCATTTTTTAACAGAAACATCTGATCTTGCTATGGAAGAAAGAAACAGACATAAAAAATGTGCTTGTGGCCTTATTTATTTGCTGTGACAAAAAAAATTCAATGTCTTTAAAAATAATGTATTTTCTTCCAGGTTTAATTTAGCATTAAAATTACATGGCTCAGGACAAATACACTTAGTACATGAGTTTAATAATTGTATTGATCAGACTGTGCTGCTAGACAATAGATTTGTCTTGTACTGCTGCCTCTTAGTACTTTTATCATTTCCCACCCTTTCTATTGGTAAACAATTCAAATTTAAAATACAATTAAAATACTCAACTCTCAAGCTATTTGAAATACAAAGAATAATCAATAACCTTGGCAACAATTAGATCTCCAGTGATGTAAGAAAGTCTAAAAATAGTCAGTTTTGGAGGACAGAAGACAAACATCACTGTTTTGCTGCAGTGTCTCTCAATGTAATACCGAGTTTGGTGCAGTTGATTGTCACTAGTTTTGAACAAGGACCAATCAGCAGAAAAATATGAGAACACTTCTTGGAAAATCAGTGGGAAAAAAAGCCACTGTGCACACGCTTCACCTGTACAATTCAGAGCAGCACAATTTGGTAGAGGATTTCTTTGTGCTCATAGAATGTTTGAGACAAAAAGCACTCAACAGAGTTCTCCCTGACAATAAACAAATACAGTCAGCACAGTAACCATGGCAAAATCCTCTCTGTGTGTATAAGGCATGTGCTGTCTCATTTTCAACACAGAAAGCATTACAATTTCTCCAGGTTAAAAGACTCAGTCACATGTGGCATTCTGTGAAGCTCATTTCTCACTACATTAGAAGTAATATGCATGGAGCATAATTTAGCTTTATTTTTTTTCTCTGCATGTGGCCTTTGTTCTTCAGAATATTTGTATTAAATCTGTTTTTCTCTTCTGTTTATATGATACTGCACCATTCAAGGGTTCTCAATATTTGTTTACAAAGTCAAAAAATAATTGATACTGAAATTCAAATACAGTCTAAGCAACCTGCCTGCACTGCATTAAGATGCATAGAAGATAGCCCTATTATACCATTCTAAGCTCTGAATGTGCACCCAAAATAAATTCAATCCATCACTAAATACTCTCTTCATCTCATCACTAGTGAGCTGTCTTCATATGCCAAGTAACAGCTGAGGCAAACAGCTAGAACGGGGTAAGACTAAACAAGTCACACTTGGAGTCAGACAGGAGGCAGAGTTTTGGCTGTCTTCACACTTTATATTCACTGGCTTCTAGGGAGCAATTCTGCAATTCTTACCAGCCTAGGGGAGAGGAAAATCAGACTAAAATATAGTTTTAGACAGCATTAGAGTGGAATATACGATATGAAGAGAATAGGACATGCTGCAAATGGTGTTGGATAAAAGCCAAAGCAGCAAAGGAGATGTGTGACGCTGAAGTGTTCAGAGCTTGTGGAAGCTTTTTAAACAGGGCAGTTTTTCATTAGAAAATGCTTTTTCAATGGAATTGAAGCATTGTTTTACCTCTGACAGGTCAAGTCTGCTGGGAGAAATCCTTCCAGCCACCCAGTTTTGGGCCAGCCCTTCCCTTGGACCCCACAAACGGTTCTTGCTCTGGGTTGCTTGGCTGACAGGCTTCATCTCCAGCCTCCTCAGGCTGACTGTGGACTCTCCTTGCCATGCCAGGAATATTAACAAACTCTGCTTGCATTGTTCCAATTATTTTTCTGTCAATTCACATCTTTGGAAAATTTCAAAGAACTGCTGAAATTTGGTTCTTTTGCTGAACAAAAAGCCATTTCACCCCTTCCCTTTCCTCTTCTTGCTGCAGTTTTGAAAATGAGGGATTTCTGCAGGATGGGAGCTCTGGCTTGGTGTCCCTTTCACAAAACTACCATGAATTTTGACAGGGCAGAGTAGTCAGCGGGCAACCACTGGAGCTGCAGATTGAACATTAGATTGGCAGAGTAATTCTAAGGGGGAAAGGTGCACTGAGGTTTTGCTTAATGTGGGAATTGGCATTCCAAAATCAGAGTGACAGAGCCATGTACCAGGATCATGATCCATCTGCTTATCCCTCTACACAAGAGCAGCCTCCGTGAGCTTTCTCTGAGTGACACAATCGGGTAGATATTCTGTTCTCACAGCCTAAGACAGAAGTAAATGACTGCACTTCCTGTTTAATTTGTAAATCTTGATGGTGATTTGCATCTTACGTTGGAAATATTACGGATTGCAATGGAAAACAGAGACAACAATGTGGAGTTATGCAGAAAGTAGTGGGGTTTGGTCAGGTGATTTATACTACTAGCAGTCTTCTCTAAACCGACAGCACTGGACTATTTTATTGCTTTTGTGTTTTAAGAAGTAATGCAATATTTGGACTTCAAACTTGTTTGGTCCTCTCTAAGTGTTATTATTATAGACTGTTCCCTGACTGAAGTGGTACAGAAATTGCCAAAAAGTATTTTCTCAGATAAACAGTCTTTCTTTCTGTCAATGAAATATACTTATCCCTGTAATTTCACATCTTTAGCCTTTTCTTGCTGTACTTGCAACAGGCTGGAAATCAATTAAGGCTTGAATTGCTTGGATGTTTATTTAGAGGAAAGAAACACTTACATTTATGTAAATCAAACTATAAAAAGATCAAGAAGCTTGACAACTGTGAAGTGTTGAGAGGATCTCTAAAAATATCAAATAAGAAGCATGTTGGAGTGCAGATTTGGAGACACTCAACCTTTCCTTCTCAGGCTATCAAACAAGTCAGCTCAGCACCCAGGGAGTTAATGATAAATTAAACTGGCTCTCTGGGGAAGTAGAATAAATGCTACCAGGATGTGTGCTTTAGTTCAGATTTTTTTCTCTGTGAAAAGAGCAAGAGAGTTTGTCAGGGATTTGTGGAGTTCTGGATGCTGGTTGAATAGTGGGTTGTAGGCACACAGTCTGCAAGAGCTGCAATCACCTCAACATATCCAGAAACTTTTAGTTTATCACACATGTGGAGAACATGTTTTGAAGAGACTTGTCAGACTAGTTTGACTCTGAATAGAACTATTTTAAATTATTTCCACTTTTCTGTTTCACAAAGAGATCATAATTTTTAAAATTCCATTCATTCCCTGATTTCTTAAAATAGCCATGAAGCCTCAGGCCTCAAAACACTGACAGAAACAAGTTCTGGTGGATCTCTACAAAAATGTTCTCCTTGAGAACATCTCAGCATCTCCTGTGTTGGCTCTCTCCCTGTCCTCTGGAGCTCCCTGTTCTCCTAAACATTAACTGAGGTCTCTGTACTGGACCTGGGTTTGGAATGGGGAGAAGAATGACCCCTGCAGCACTGGCAATCACTGTAAAACTTAAGGGAATGAACTTAAACAGCAAATATTTTATCCTCTTGACAGGTAAACACTTCAGAGTTCCTTTCAAAGGGTAATAAAAATGGAGTGGCTTAAAGAAAAGAGGAAAAGAAAAAGGACATATTTTGTGTTTCAGAGGTTTGCTGGCAGGTCCTGAGCAGGTGTAAATCAACTCTGCTCCATTCAAGTCTGCAGATTTCTGGTGATTTATGCACACAGGAACTTTACCTTTAACTATGGTCTACCCATGGAAGGAACGCATTATATGGAAATGTTTAATTTCTAAAAAAGTAGAGTCAATTTTAACCAAAATGTGAAACAGCATCATAAATTAAAGAAATACAAAAATGCAGGTGTACATGTGGACCCACGGAGGGGGAAAGATCCATACTGTGCACACAGATAGGCTCTGCTGGTTATGTGCACCCGTAGTGCTTTCTATTCAGCTGCAGCAGAGGGAGCCCAGGTTAATTAAAAAACTTTTTTCCTCTGTTAAAGAGAAAAAAAATGTTAATTTCCAGTTTCATTAGAATGGGATGGCAAAAATCAATGGCTGGCTGGGATCAGTGAAAGGTCACTTTTCTAGCAGAGTTCTATCAGAGGCTAAAGACTCTGTCGATGGAGGAGGTGAATTTACATGGTTGGAATTGTGCTCCCATGGGATTGATTCCAGAGGGGAGTGATGTGTTTGAAGATAATCATGCTGGAGACTGTGGTTGCTGCTTGAGTGCTGCCTGGCAGGGACTGGCCCATGTAAGACACAGTGGGATGAACAAAGCTCAAGGCACTCTAAGTAGGGAATTGAGTTTCCCTCGATAATTCAAGTTTGTGGATCAGATTTGGTGGCAGCTTGTGTCTGGGAAGAGAGAGGCAATGACCATATGAATTCAAGTCTCCTCCTAAGGCTGAAGCTAACACACTCTATTCTGCTTTGCATTTAAGTGCCAAGGTTGGCAAGGTCAATTTCTTTATTTCGTTGGAGGAATGATAATTTCAGTTCCCTGTAATCTGTCATTTGACTCCCTAGGACTAGAACATTTAACATGATATTTAGAATAAATTATTAGCAGAACAGACATAATTATTAAACCAAGGATGTGGATTGAAGGTTTGAGAGATGGACATGCAAGACTGCTGTGCTCTCAGTGTAGTTTTGAACATCTGTGTGTGTGATATCTGCTCCTCAAACATCCTCAATAGATGCCAGGCTTTCATCAGGCTTTCATAATTCGTTTATTTCAGCACTGAGCAAAGAATACAAGAGAAAAAAAAATCGAATTGTCACTTCTCATGAATTATTAGGAGGAATTAAATTTCACTGTAACAGTGGCCTCTTCATAGTGAAACAATACACGGAATCTTGAATGACAGTGTGAGAAATGACAATTTCTGTCACATTAAATGGCCAAAATGCTGCATTAATATTGACTCCAAACTACTTGAAGGCTTTAATGAAGGGGGAAACAAGCCAAATTATTCAGTCTTTCTGAAAGCACTCAGCCTTGCCCAAGCTCTGTACTTGGCACGTGTGCCAGTGTTCTCTTTCTCTTCCAGGTGCCCTCTGTTGTAGCTCACTGTGTGTCTACAAGACCAGATTTCTTTCCTGTACACCAGTCTCTCATTTTGCTCTCTCAGGTTGCAGTCTCCCAAGGTAATGGGAATGTATCCTAATTAAGTTTTGTTAATTTGAAGAGAAGAGGCCATTATATACCTTGGATGAGAAATACTATACAAGGGTTGATAATTATCATCGTGATGGTTATTAAGCATTTCAGACTGTCTATCTGCTCTATTGACAACCTATTTGCAATCATCATTTTGAGATGAATATTCATAATGACTGTAGAAATATAAAATACGATACTTGGCAACATTTATGCAATTAAATAGACAATTAAATTCTTCTGGTAGTAGTGGAAATTAAAATCTTCAGACTGATTAGAAGAAGGTTAGGCTCTATTAATTTTCACCATCCATACATCTATCCCTGTAGCTCTCTGTCCTCTTTAGATGTTTCAAAGGTGTTCATCTGTGCCCTTGAATTATGGAATAATTTAAACTCTTTTATCATAGTGTAAAATGGCACAATGTCTTTAAAAATGAATATGTATTAATAAATCTTATTTTCATAAATATCCACCTTGATGTCTTAATCTCTCAAATGTAGAAATGTCATTTTTTGTGCAATCACAAGATTTAGCAGCTTTTCAGTGTGAAGAAAAGTATCTCATTTGAACAAATTAATAAGAGGAAGGAGAGATTACGCCTATGCTTGTTTTGTGGATGGAAATTTCATTTGGATAAAATCCATAATTATTTCGCAGTTTCTGAAAGGGCCAAAAGTTAGGTTTTTCTGCAGTTATCTTCTAGGTCATTGGAGCATTCTTTCTTTCCAGCCTTTGCTCAGGGCTTCAGTGAGTGGTGACTGTTTTTGGTCTTTCACCGTCCCATGCAAAAAGGAATCAGGATCCAACTACAGTTCCATGACAGTCTGCTGTTCTCATAAAAAACCTCAGGCTGTTTGCACTGCTTCTGAATCTTTCTTACTTTACATCTATTTCAGAGAAATGTGAGATTTGCAGTAGAATTTTTTCCCAAATGAAATATTGTCTTTGTTGAATTTTAGTTTTACAGCCATTGTCAGGAAAGAGAAAGGAGGGCAGTGGTAAAAGCTGCCTTAAAACGTTCCTGACTATTGTATTTGAAGAGACAATACTGCTGCCTTCATTTGGAGTTTCTGTCAGAGCGCCTTCACCCTTCCCATAGCCCTGAGAGTCCATTTATTCCACACATCAATTACACACTTGACATTTTAACACTGTGTCTCTGATTTTAATGGGTTTTAGGAACTGCATTATGATTAGAGAGAAATGCTTCATTCAGGAAAGGAGACACCAATCACTTACATAAAGAACAGAAACATAAATTACAAAATGTTAAAATTAATGTAACCAGAACTCCAGAAAAATATAAAATACCTGTAAGATTTCCATCTCCTCAGCTGTTTCTCCTGTGCAAGTTCAGGAAATGTTCTAGTGCTCTGATATTTGAATGTTTTTTGGAGCTATAAGAATAGGATTTTCCTCATGGTCATTACATGCTACAGCCTTTCATGTTATTTGAAGGCCATTCAATGGAATTAAAATGGTTCTGAAATCACTCTAAATGTTGTTTTGAGTTGAAGAATTTCCCAAGTGTTAATTTAATACTTTCAGCTTTCTCCTTTGCAAAACGCATTTATTTTGAAAGCCAACTACTTGTGGCTCATGTCTGAAATCATCTTTTTAGGTCTTCCTTCTAAGAGATTAGTACTGTTTATTTCTTTCAATAAAATATTTCAATAGCAAAGACCTTTTTTTGTATAACAAGAAATTTTTGAGTGCTATTTGAATTGCCTCAGTTACAAATGACTCAGACTCAAATGACCTACAAGTAATTTTACAACAAATTTTCTGGCAGTTGATTAGCAGCTGCATTTCAAAAACTTGTATTAATGGAACTTGATAACTGGACTTTCATCCTCTGCTGACTTTATTAATTAATGTTTGAACTTCACAGAAGGTTCCTAAATATGCAAAAACTGGAGAAGAGAATATTTGAAAAAATAAACTATTTTAGTTGGTTTCTATCTGAGAAAAAGGAAAAGACAAATATGTGCAAAAAAGCTTCAGAGAAATATAAGTCAGACATCATTCTATTTATTCTTACTTCCTCAGGTGGTACTTCAGCTACTTTAGGAAGCTCTTGAGCTGTGAGATTTTCCAACCCCTATGAGCATTGGTATCAGGAATACTTAACTCCTGTTAAAAAAGGTAGAGTTCTCTCAGAAAAATAAGATAAAAAGCAATGTAACCAGTCTGCAGCCCAATTCTTGCCTAGTATTTTCTTTTTGTCATTAATAATAAAAACAGTGTGTATGCAAAATTAATTTTAAGTGAACTGAATTTACACGTGAAGGTGAGCAAAACTCCATCTCTTTGGGAAGTCTGTCTCTATGGCATGAGCCCGTAAGTCCAAAATATGTGTATTAGTCCCAGTTGCTGTGGGCAGAAAGGAATGAATTTACATGGAATAATTCCATTTAACCTATGTGCATGTGCCATCCCTTATTTAAGATACTTTGCATATTCCTCTCAAAATGTCAGTAGAAAATTAGAACCCATTATCATTTCAATCCAGGGAAATTACGACTAGATTTTTAAGAGTGTCTTATGCCAGACTGAAATTCACAATGTTGTGTTTGAGTCAGTCTGCTGAATTCAGCGTGGCACTGGGCCTGCATTAGGTCTTCACACCTTGGCCAGGCAGTCTATGGACAGGTACTTGGGAACCTCACTGCAAATAAAGTCAGGTTGCAGAGGAAAAACACCAGGACAAAGTTCTGAGAGTCCAATTCTTACCTTCCCACACAGATGGGGAATGGCAGAACAAAGCTCCTGCCTGAACCATTACCATTAAGATGCTGTTTAGAAAGCAGCTCCCTGTCCCAACCCATTCACCAGTGCTCCCAGTGCTCCCAGTGCTCCCAGCGCTCCCAGCTCCAACTAGAGCTGCCTGGGTGAGTGATCCCAGCACTTTTCAAGGTGTAGGACCAGTTTTCTGATAATTTAAATTAATCTGTTTGGCTGAGAGCTAACAGGGACTAGGAGTGCCCAGACAGTCAATTATCTGGTCTCAGAAGAAAAGGTGTTTACTGATCCTTGCAGATGTGTTGGCATCTCATTTTCCATTGTGTTAATTTATTGTTTTACCCAGGGTTTTAGGACAGGAGATACACATGTAGTGTCCATGTCCTGCTGCCTAGCTGCCTATCAGTATCTCCAACCAAAGGATGAAAAGGGTATATGGGATATCACTCTTGAAACTTTCATCTGAAAAAAAAATTGTCTCAGAAGATGAGAATCTGTTTCTGATGTGAAATATCTTTCTTTCTTTTTTTTTTTTCTTTTCCTGCTGGAAATGCTTCTTACTTATGAATGAAAATGAGAAGTTTTATGGTGTTGCTGTTTAATGTACTTAAATTCTGATATGACAGAATATACTATCACTACAGGAAGTAAATTAAATCCTCATCAAAGTGTTATGCAGAGCCTCTGGGCTGGGCTATGTAGGACAGAGTGCATAAATTGTATCGCTTGGCCCAAGGCACCATAAATCATCTACACTTCTAGGTGCAATTTCCTCTGTATTTTCCCTGGCTCCAGTGTGCAAATACAGGAGATGAGCAGAAAGTTACTGGTTTATGCAGCATTGGCCTCAAGACTCAAACCAGCATGTGATTCACTTAGAAGTCACAAGGAATTTTGCAAATAAATTTGGAGTTCATTCCGATGGCTATCCAGTTTCTGAGTGCTTAAGGTACATTTAAATCAGATTTTCAATACCTAGAAATGTATTGAAAATGAAAGTTGCAGTTGTCTAAAATTCATTTGCAGGTATGGGATCATGAAGGAAAATGATGTACCAGGTTTCAGTACAGAGGTGGCCTCAGGTGCCATATTAGGGGTGAAGCAGAGCACATAATGCAGCAGCCAAACATCAACTCCCCTCCTCCCACAGCCTTCCCCATGGCTCAAACTCCATGGATGGGGGTGGGTGCACAGAAATTGCTGTTTGCTGCATCTCTGCAATGGATATTTGCATGGAATTCTAAATTATTTATATATTCTCTTCCCAGCTGCAGTATAAGGATATGGATTAAACTATATCTTGGACCGTATATACAAATATTGGGGCTGTCTTGGCGGCTATAAATTCATAGGGTCACATATTGATCTTTTGATTTAGTTATATAGTGTCTTATTGAGTAAATGCCACAGTGAGAAGTTAAGGGAGTAAACTACCATCTTTATTAAGAGTATCTTGGTGTCACCTCGTAAAGGGAACTGTGTTGTTAAACCAATTTTTTTCAATTTTTTTTTCCAGAGGAAGAGTGCTGAGTTGTAATAAAATACTAAGTTCCTGTAAATAAAAAAGAGGACAATCCCTCAACTCTTCCCACGAAGTGAACACTAATTATGAAAAAGGAAGAGCACAGCTTATTTCTTTAATAAAAAATAAAATCTCTTCTAACAGTTTGGAGGGAAACATAGGGTCATTAATATGTTCAGATGTTCATACAGAGCAGAATTTTTCTGCTAAATCTAGGTAATTATCCTCCCTTGTGATGCATCTAATTGATGCTACATTTACAGTAATAAACAACAAGTACACATAATATTGCACTGATATTTAGAAAGTCTACCAAGGCACTGCGTCTGAAGGTTTACAGACAGAAGTAAAAATACAACAGACAAGCAGGGGAAAGAAAATAATAAAATATTCCGGGTGAAATTTATTTTCTTGCAGTTTTTAGCTCCAAGGACCTGTTCAGAACTCCCTGTGCTGCTTCAGCTGCCATGAGTGAAGCTGTTGTGGTTGTGGCTGAGAATTAAGACACAGATAATGTCCAGACCATGGTGATTTCTGTAATTGCTAAACCACAATAATCTGAAGGATCCATTCCTTCAAGGACTGCAACCTGTGCTCTCAGAGATTTAAAATGCGAGGTATGATTACCTTTCTGTATTGATACGTTTTTGTAACTGTTTTTAAAGTGCCAGACTGGAGCTGCAGTTAGAATTTATTGACTGATTAACTGTCCAATTATTAGAATATAGATAATGAAGGAGAGAAATGGCTCTATGTTTTTATCACTGCATGTAATCACACAACTTCCTGGTGCATGTTGCTGTCCCTAAAAGGCTGTAGAGATGACAAAAACATTGTTGCTTGTAGCGGGAATTATTCCTCTGAACAATATTGTGAAGGAAGCAATATACAGCAGAATTACTGAATTTTCAGCATATTGAGATTGAACAATGGCTGTTGCCAAGCACTCTCTTAAGTGCTTCCAGAGGATAAACTAAGAAGAGAACAAGAACCTAATTGTTATAAATATGAAACAGCAGTTTAATTTAGTGAGCACTTAGCACTTTATGTGTGTTTGAAGTCCTACTGTATTAAGACAGTAAGTCCTCACACATAATTACTGCTGGGCCTAATATTGTTTTGACTACTTCCTTAACAACGGTGGGATAAATTCCTCCAGGTTCTCAGTGTGTCTCAATGTGTAAGCAGTTCCTTGTTCTGATCCTTAGGCTGTCTTTCTGTTGAAATTAGCACAAAAAATACCTGGGTCTTTGTGGGAAGCTGAGATAGCAAGTACCTTGAATCCTTCAACCTATTCTGTTGTCTCATATTTGCTCTCAGTTCCTTTAAATAATTTCTACCTTTACAATCTTGTCACAGTACTGAAAGAACTTTTTTCCTGTTATCTTTGATATTCCTTGCCAGAAATAACTCCCTTTTAACCTTGGTTTTTCTGACTGTATACCTGTCTACCTGTATAATGCTTCTCCATTTCTCTTTATGCTGTGATCTTTTTAGATTTCTAAGTTCTTTAAAGAGTCATGCCAAGTGTTTTCCCTCTGTGGTAGACTCTTTTGCTTTTGTGTTTTCAGTGTAGTCTGTTTTAATAACTGCCAGTTCTTCTGCACTTCTTTTTCCTTAGAAAGTCTTCCCAAAAGATCCAACCTACTATCGTTATGGATCTGTTGAATTTCTCTGTTCTCATGCAACAGAGAATTCAGACAATTTCTTCCTTCCCCTTCCAAATTTCTATCTACTTTCAAATTCTTACTTAGCTTCTCCTTAAGAGTTAGAATCAAATTTATGGACCCAGTAACTTTTTCTGCCATCTGGATAAACGACTCTATCCCTGAAATACAGCAAATGCCTTCTGGGCAGCCTTCATTTACCAAACTTTTTTCAAGACATAGTTTGGGAATAAAACCTGGCTTTACAATTTTATCCTTTAGATTTATTTATTAACTATAATTGGGCTTGATTTTCCTCTCTATTTACTGGTAACTTGCAATACACAAGACTCTTTCAATGATATTCTTTAACTTATTGGAGAAAGGGGGAAATGCTAGAGACTCAATTTACAAAGAATGAGTCACCTTTTATTCAGTGTTCTCACAATTAAGCAGATAAGACAGCCTCAAAGGAAAAGAGAGTCAAGATTATTGCCATCCCCATTTCATAAAGGAGACTTCAAACACAGTGATTGTCCAAAGGTCACTCTTGGTATATGTGGAAAATCTGAGAATTGCATTAAATCTTCTTAATTCTAGTCCAGTATCTAAGTGACACGTAGTTTTTTCTTGTATTAACCTAGTTCACTTTTTAACAGTTACTCCAGTTCTTTTTCATCTAATTTTGATATAATTTTGCTAATTGCCTTACATTTAGGGTTTTTGCAGCCTTGATAGAAAATGAATTGCCTTATTTAAGGGTTTCTTTGGAAAGACAGATTATGGATAGAAAGGTTAAAAAGTGCAGGTAAGATTTAAATAAATCAGAAATGATATTTCTGCTTCAAATGTTTATGTAGCAAATTTACCTGTCCACAAACATTTCATATATATATATGTGTGTGTGTGCTTATAAATGGATGTATTCAATTTAACACACTTAACTGCTGGTTTTCTATCCATTGGTTTAGATAATAGTGATATATTTTGTTTATCCAGTTACTGACTAGTCTTAGATATGAATAATGTATTTTAAGCCTTGCTTCTCACAGCTACCAAGTGGAAAAAGAGAGAACAGGTCAGACTGCAGGGCACAGCTCTCAGGGTCAGGGTTCCATCCCTGCAGGAAGGATGGAAGGAGACAAATATTCACAGATTTCTGCCACTCACACTGTTATATCCTGCCCAGCCCTCAGGTGGCTGCATCCTGTGCTTCTACACTTATCTCAAGGAGGACCTACCTTGCATTCAGAACAAATCACCTTGGTTTTCTTTTCTTTTCTTCGATATTTCTTTTTCTTTTACAGATTGTACACATAATACCACCCTGCCTCTTTCAAACACAGAGAATTGGTTCCCCTTCCACAGCAAAAGGAGCCCTGCTGACTCCTGTGCTCTGCATGCCTGGTGTAGAGGGGAGCCTCATTTACTTTTGAATGTTGGTGGATATGATAAAGCTGCTGAACCTATTCTCTAGACTCCACGAGGTTGGTCCCTGTAGTGACTCAGCAGGTCTTCCTGGTCATAATTCATAATATCTATAATAAACACATAAAGAACTGCCCAGAGGATCAAACCCAACATTTTACTCAGCACTGAATTTGGCTTACCCAACTATCAAAACATAAATAATTTAAAAATTAATTTTCCCTACCAATGTTCAGAATGAAAGAGCTGCAGAGATGGGAAAGAAGAAGGCCAGAAAAGAAGAGAAAGGGATGTTCACATGAGCTGGAGACTGAGAGCAGTGGCCAAAACAAATCAATCAAAGAGATCTCTCAGCATTTCTGGTGCTTAAAAAGTTCTGGTTTTATTTATCCACAGCAAAATTCCTGCTGAATATTGGGTGACAAATATGCCATTGGCTTGTGTACCTGCTACTGGGAATTGCAGCCATAGGCTAAGACCTTTTTTACCTGGCAACATAGGAGTTCAAAGCAAAGAGATATTTTCTTCCACAAGAAGGTTGAAATAACACAAGGATAAAATGAACAATGTGTAGATTCAGACAGAGATGCTTCTGTAAAGTGTCACCCACTCTGCAGAGCAGGGTGTCTCCCAGCCCTTTAGTTGAAGCTGACTATATAGAACAACACACTGCATTTTAGAAGTTAAATATGACATCCTAAATTTGGGACTGTTCATATCTGTGTGGTAGTAGATCAGGGACCTTGCAACTAAGGTAAGAAAATATTTTCTACCTTTCTGTTTTTGCAGGAATAATAATTTGCCTGCCCACAGCAAGGTTTTCTCCACACTGGTTCAGCTGTACCTGGTGAATACAAGAATCCCTACTCCAGCTTTTTTAATCACTTTTTTTCCCCTATAGGCATATAAGTTCAGCTGAAATCTAGAAGGAGAAAAAAAATCTGTAGGTTTATGACAGTTTCATGCTGTGGTAATTTACACCAGGAAAAACACAACTTTGCAGGCATAGCATTTATTCCGTTTTTTTTGCATAATTCCCAGGGTTAAATACAGTAAAGCATGTAAGCTGAACAATTTAATTAATGAATAGTGTCACTGTTGTTTTAGTAATTCAATATAAGGTGTAGAGGGGGCGATGACTGTGGAGTGATTAATTTCTGATGCACACCCACAAATTAGCATTCCTTGTGTTTGCTTTTATGTGTGCAATTTTGCACTTCAGCAGAGAATTGTAAAACGTAATTTGTTCACAACTGAAAATACTGAGGCTCTATAACCTCCTCACTGCATGGCAGAACTGTGCTAGAAGATTTCCCTTCACTTCTCTATGTCTTTTAGAAAACAGATGGTCAAGGCCTGAGTTCTCAATGTCATTTAAATGATGGATAAAGCAAGAGTGCAGTGAGGTCTAAAAACCTGATCAGGCCTCTGCATTTTGCTTAAAGAAATGAGGTTTGACTGAAATGGGGTGGTTGAAGTTCAGGAAATTTTCCAGGATTGTAGAATAAGATTCCTGGATCCTACTCGTGGGGCAGGCTCTGACTAGAGCTTCCTAAAGAGTGGGACTCACCAGCTCTGGGGTTTGCCTCAATCTTCCTAATCTGTGGTGCTTCTGTGCAGGTGTTCATGTAACATTTACAGAACTTTTCAGTGCAACATATTAGAAGTGAATTAGTTTGGAGGGCCCAGATTTATCTAGTAAATACTTGGATGTTTAATGTGTGTAATTCACATCCTACTGCTGATTTACTGCCCTCAGTTCCCAGCTCAGCTCAGATGTGTGTTCAGCAGTCTTTGCTGTGACTGCAGCATGGATAAAACAGTGATCCTGTTTTGTACAGTTGCACTCTAGATCTTTGTTATAGGACATAAAACTTGCACCCATCTTGCCACATACTTCATGTCTATTTTCAGATCAAAAATGAAGACAGATTAAAATAGCATGTGGCAGTATTTATATATAAAATGATGTGCTGAACATATGAGGTTCTCCTGTCTTTGGCTTTTGCAATTTTGATTTTGCTCTCTGATTGCCTTTGGAGTATCAGCAGGGTTTTCTTGCGTTTGCAGGGAATTTACATTTTAAATTGCCTGTGATGTGCTCTCTTTCCACTGCTCTAATTTCTCAATGTCATTTTGATTATTAGCATCTTTTTTGACGCATGTTCAAGTACTTTGCTCATTTCTAACCACACAACTCTCATTTTCCCCAAACATCTCTTTACTTTCCAATATGCTCTAATATGCCTTTCTATAGGCAGATCTTTAATTTTCAGTTGTTCCCTTCACTTGGAGATTAGCTTATTTTGTCTAATTATTTCTCCTTTTTAATCTTTGTATTTCAAGGGAAAGGGTAGGACATGTTCTATCTGAATTTCTCGTGTTATGAAGTTTATTTTAATTGACACAGCTCTTCACTGAAAACCAGAGTATTCTTTTCCAGCTCTTGCTCTTCTCCAAGGGGAGCTGGAGGGGATGGAGACCATCCCCTGTCACCAACAGAAGCTGGGGACTGTGGCAGCCCAGCCCTCCTACAGGGAGCCCCGCACAGCCCCAGCCTCCAGCCCAACTCTTTCATCTTCCTTGGCTCCCCTAATTCGAGTTTCTGTGTAATGTTTATTCCTGGCCACCATTGCTCACAGGCACTTTGATCCTGGCAAAACCTCTTGGGTTTGCATAGAACAACCATCACGGTCACTGTCTCTGTTTTTTATGACATTGATCAGCTTTTCTAAATTTAAAGAAATGTCTTGCACAGTCTAGTTCCAGACAAGGCTTCAGAGGATAGAGTTTATGTCAGACACTCTTGGTTTGTAGCCACCTATCTAGTTAGTGTTGCCTTCTTGCTTTTCTTTGTCTGCTTGTTTAGAATTTAATTTACATGAAACATGACACAGAATTTATGACAAATAATTCTTGGAGGAATTTCAGTGTTTTCTCCCTTTACTCAAGTAGGCACCAAAGCAAATTCACAGGTGTAGCTTGGTATCTACTCTCTCGGCTGTGAGTCTTTGTGGCCTCTAATTGTGTTCTCATGAAACACTTGTGATTGCACCTTTGGCAACAATTCCTGAATGAAATGGAATTGTTTTAGTGTTTCAAAATAGTACTGTTCATGATGGTCTGGAGGTGTTAATTTTCACATTCAGTGGATTACAGAAATTTACAGGAGAAAATGCTCTTTCTGTTGGAGAAAGAGAGGCAAGGAAGATGTAAAGACAAGTCAAGTCTTTATCCTGAAAAGATCAGATTTATACCGTTTATGAACACAGCATTTACACTGACTATTTCTCTTCTACTGAACTTAATTAATCTCCCCATCACGGTTAAAAGAGCACCATTTTACAGCTGCAAACAGCAACTGATTCCATGCACAGGCTTGCATTTGTGGTTGGACCATCTCTAACATGTATTTGCTATTTCTTTGTTGGATTTCAGCAAAAATCAGTTTGTGGGAATGACTTTTATTATTCCTAGCAGTTTATAGCTCCATAATTTTTGCTTACATGCTCATGCAGTTGAAGGCAATACCTGTTTCCATTACAAATCAGAGGGAGAAGAGGCTTATGTAAAGGTTCTCATGTCCTAAATTTCATTTTAAGTGAGTCCTAGAGCTGTAAAGGTAGTTAGATAAACAATTTAGATTTATATCTATATATTTGGGTTTTAACTCTTATACATGGCTGTTGAATTTCCTTGTGTCTTCTCAAGAAGGCAGTGTTCAGTGGGAGAGGGAGTTTCAGGGACTGGCTGCCCAGGTCAAACGAAATTCACTTTAATTTTGTGGATAAAGAAAAAGTAAATTGTGAGCCTTTGCTAGAAACAGATGAGGTTAAGGAGAACTGGGTTGCTGACACAATGTACAGTGTGATGGTAGACATAGCAAATGTGTTTGATTAACAGTTCCTGCTGATTTTCCACACCTTTGGGGATTCCTGTGTCACGTCTGTGGTCCCTAGGCACTGCTAAGGGATGAAGGGACAATGACTTCATGCATTTTGATTCATTTGAGGGAAAGTGAGAATATTTCATGCTTCTCATGACCATCAAGTAACTGATACAACTAATATCATATATATATCATATATATATATATATGGCTCCAACTGTCTAGGGCACACAGGTAATCTAAAGTTTGGGTTTTTTCATTTATGAGGTCTCTGCCTTCTTAATTTGAGCTTCTAACTCAAATCCCAGACGATATTGAAAATTATTTCCTCTATTAAAAGTACAGAACCTGCTAATATCATTAATTCTGCTGATTTTCTCTTTCCAGCTGCTCAGCAGTGCTGGTGGTGCTGTCCCAGACACAGCTTTTTCACAACCTCTCTTGTAAAATCCTGGACTGGAGCTCTTGGCTAGAACCACTTGTTTGGGTTTTCTATCAAGAGATCATGCCTTAAAAGCTGGCTTGTTCCTTTTGCCTTCAGGAATGCTGGCAAGGGTCAGTGTCACAAGTCTGATTTGCATTAGTAATTCATCTGAATGTGCATTTTTTGTCCTCTTCCTTTTCTTTTATTTTTGTTTTCTGAGAGTCTGATGGGACAAGTGCACATGACCAGCTTGTACAAACAGCCATTGCAGAGATTTCAATAGAAGCACACAGAGAAATAGGAAATAATAAACTCAGAGGAATTCTCTTACTCTATCACTATGCATGACAGCAGCTATTTCCTGAGGCATATCGTTATTTTAATAGAGTAATTTAGAGTATTTTTGAAAACATATGCAATTAGCATTGATTTTTTTCCACCATGACAGTACTTGGGGTATATAAATGAGAGCCTGAGAGGTTCTTTTCTTGTATTCTTTGAGATAGTGCTCCAGCATATGCACTTCACTTTCTCTCAGGTAGAAAATGCTTTGTTTGACACCTCTTTTCAAGCTCACATGAACATCTCTTTTCTCTCACTTTACCACAGTGGTGATTAATGGACTTTCTGAACCACTGAGATGCTCACATTCCCACAAATCCTTTTTCCTGCTACTTTTATTTGGTATCTGTGCCCCATTGTGCTGTACATTCCATTAAATTTGTCCAAGGCTCAAAGTAAGCTCATTGCAAAACTAGCAACACCAGGAGTTTTGTCTAAATTTCCTCAGTGTCTAAGGTTTATTTAACTCCTAATAATTGCCTTATTTTTCATTCATAAAACGATGGAAAGCAGTAGGGGTGTGCACCCATGCCAAGGATCTGGATAGACCTACCCCACCTATTTCAGATGTAATGCAACCATCTCTACTTTCCAAAAGGTTCTGCAGAGTGATCCCAAATAGCTCTGAGACTGAACAGTGCAGGTCCCACCCTGGAGGGGTGTGCACAGAGCATCCTGGTCTGCCATTCCTGTTTCCCAAACTGAGGCACAGAGAGCTCATGAACCCTGTTCAAGGCCAAAGTGAGCTCATTGCAAAACTAGCAGCACCAGGAGTTTCATACAAGTTTCCTCAGTGTCTACGATTTTTTTGACTCCCAATAATTGTCTTATTTTTCATTCATAAAACGCTATGAATAAATCATACGCTGAATTTATCTTTCATATTGCCTTGCTCCTGGGCCCATGTTGTGGCATTAAACAGCAGACAGCACTGCAGTACTCCTAATTGCCCAAGCAGGTGAGCTGACAGCAGTTGCAGGAGTTCCCAGAACTGCTTCTTGTTTTAAGATCTCCTCCCTTGTGCTTCCCTCTGCAGCTGCAGAATACTGTTTTTTCCATTTTTCATTCCTATGACACCTCACTGAAGGCAGAATGGTGACGTTGCAACTGATGCTGCTGTGAGGATTATCTGGCAGCTGAGAGACTGATGGCCCCATCACTCTCTTCCTGGGTGGAACAAGCTTCCAGCACTACCAGAGGAAAAAACCTCACACATTTCTGGCAGGAGATGGGAGATCTGCTCTCTTGTTTGTACCCAGAAATGGAGACACCAGCTTCTGGGGGAGGGACAGGAGAGAAGAGAATATACTTGTGAAATTTACTGCCCAGGTGCAAAATGAATGGAAGAAATTTGGAATGCAAAATTGTTTTTCATTGTGAAAAATACATATTAAAATGCTGGCTTTCTGCAAATATTAAAATGACTACTATAATGTTAAGGTAGCTTTGCTAGAGATATATATTGTTTATAACCATAACTATTGCTTTTTATTTCTATTATTAACTAAACTTAGGCATAGTAGTAAAATAGCTGATATAGTTATGGAATTTGGACTGTCTGCTCAGTTGGATAACATCCAATGAACATGTGCTGGAGGCCCCTGCTACTGACACACCATCTATCAGCAAATACTGTCTGCAGGGACCATGGACCGAGACCCAAACTGGAGGGGATAAGAACAATGGACCAAAACCACAGCCAGAAAATACACATGCTCTAAAAAGGCGGATCCAAGGAGGGGACATGCTAAACAATTCCTAGAAAATGTAAACTAGTTCAGGGAAAAGTTTAATATGTATAATTGTTCATGACTATGCATGAAAGTTGTGTAATAGCAAAAGGGTATGTAAAGGGCATCCCCTAAGCGGCAGGTGTGCTCTTGGCTGAGTGCCAGGCACCCAGTGCCATTTCTTTTGCTTTGTTATCTTTGCCCCTTGCTGTCTTTTATTAAATTTGTTTTGTAATTCTAACAGGAGAGTGAACCTCGTTTTTCACATCATGACAGATGTAAAAAAAGAATACAGCTGCTGATAAATGCTCTTTTTTGCAAGTGCAACTTTCTTTGGCAGCTCCATGTTTTCAGCTCGCAGAAACTCAGGAGAATTGTTCTGAGTGATGTGCTTAAGATTTTTAGGAGATGTGCTCTTCCTTACATTTGCTCCTCTCCCTTATCTTACTTATGTGAGGTAGACACACACATTATTTCAAGCCCAAGAGAAAAAGGCCAGCTCATTTTGGCATTTCAAAACTGGATGAGAAGGAGCCTAGACAGTTTAAATACTATTTTAAGGCTCTACTACTAAAGATTCTCCTGAGATAATTAATCTGCCATAGTTTTTATTATTTTTGTACCTGAAACTTTCAGAACAAAACCAGAACTTTTTCTTAAAATTTGCAAAAAATAGTTGTCTGCTAGAATCTGTTCAGCTCAATTGCTCCAAATGCAGTCCAGCCATCACGTTTCCCAGGGTCCTGGCACTCAGCCTTTGGGACCCTCATCTCAGGCACTTCAGTAAGATGCAGGACGATCACCCAGCACTGTCTGGGATGGGGTGAAGCCTGGAAAGTGTGGGAAGCTCTTTAGTCCCATCACCTGGTGAATAAGGAAAAGAAATGCTCAGACATGCCCAAAGATCAGGTGGAGAATGAAGAACGTGCCTCGACTAAAATTTCTTCTTCCATGAAGATACTTCAGTTTTTAAAACGCAGAACAAAATGAATGAAGTAAAGTTAATGTTTTTAGTTGGTATCAATCCATCAAAACATGAACAAAATGTTCATGGTCTTTTAAACACAGACGTTCAAATTCTGCCTCTGGTGAGGAGTCACTCTGACCTCACTCTGCAGTGTGCTCTGGTGAGATAAAAAAGCTTGCAGCAGAGAGTTTGCATTTTATTTCTCTTTGAAATGAATCAGAAAGCTTTCCTTTTGTGGCTAGGAGTTCCTGAGACACCTGAGCTCCCGAACTCTTGCTCAAGTACCAGAGCTCTCCTTTGTAGAAGTGGACCAGAAGATCTGGCAGTGCTCCATAGCACAGAATGTATGGCTAGTAGGAGATATAGTTTTAAAACGTTTATATAAGGATTCTTTTATTATTATTATTGTGCAGGATATTAGAATTCATTCCATTTGGAAAACCTCTGGAAAAAGGAGGAATAAATTTACAGTAAAAGTAGGAAAGCCAGGAACAAGGAAAATATCCAAATCAGGATCCTTGCTTAGTTAAACATCTTATTTGCTTTCATTGGCGCTGATTTTTACAGTATTTTCTGGCACATGAAAATCCTGACATTCAAGATCACGTGACTCTATTGTTGGGGGTTTAAATCCATGATTTTTGGTTCCATGGGAGACGCCTATCCTAAGGCACTGCTCTTGCCACAACAGACAAGTGTGGGGACTGCTGGGAACAGTCTGTAAATCAGAAAACACATCTAAAGATACAACATCTTTAGAAAGGAATTTGGACACTCAATCCT
The DNA here is from genome assembly GCA_013398175.1 of Climacteris rufus. Classification (NCBI taxonomy): domain Eukaryota; kingdom Metazoa; phylum Chordata; class Aves; order Passeriformes; family Climacteridae; genus Climacteris; species Climacteris rufus. Next base: position 967,026 of record VZRZ01002989.1, read on the forward strand.
CATTTATTTTTAATGGGATATACGCCCATGAATCTGTAGATGTCTCTGATATTCTCATCCTTGTTCATTTGGGAAATCTTCCAGAACATATGGCCAATAGCTTCTGCTGGAAGTATGTCACCGGTTTTGTTTGAAGGGAGAAGGAAGGGGATGGATTTTTCAGAACAGCTTCCAAATGGGACTGACCTGGAGCAGAACTCCCCTGAAAAGTTACATTTTCAGGAACTTAAGAGAATTAGTCTGTAGAACACAGAGTTCTTCTGAAGACTGAACTTGCAAATCACCTTGGAGTGATACCTCATGCAGTGACATTCATTGCTGCTCTGGTTTTCCCAGTGATTCCATAAATTGCTTTTGCAAGGAGGAATTTATTGCATATATGTGATGTAGCTCTCTTATTTTTCTCCTCCATCACTCCCCCAACTCCTCCCCAAAACAGCTGTTGCTACAAAGTGATATGTCATTTGATCCTGAACTTCTCTTAATGATTGTGGTGGCATTTCTAATATTTCTTAGAGGCAAGAGCAGCAACTGCCAATGTAATTGTTTCACTAAGGCAATGAAGTACGTTTTACCACAAAAAAATGTACAGCTGTGATTTCATAACTATTGCTACCCTTGTTTTGCTTCAGAGCTGGACAGTTGCTCTTGTCAGTTTGGATATTTCCCATTCCTAAATCCCAGGGTCCTACAAAACTCATTGCTATGTGCTTTCTGTTATTCATGTTGAAAAATGTCTCACAAATGTTAATGATTCTGCTAGACTAACCTATCAGGAGACATTTTTACTTTATTTCTTTGTTCTGTTTTAAATTCTCCTCCTTGACTGGACCTTATGCAGACCCATCAAACTTAACCCAGATGAATTTTGTATGAGGCATATTTGGGCTTTCTTTACGGTGTAGCTCACTGAGGGTGAGATCTGCCATTCTGCTTTTTCTGTTGAGGCTTTTTTCCTTTTTTAACAGATTCATAGAAAAATTATTCAGATAAATTCCCCAGGTACTCTGTATTCTTTGGGCTTTATTTTCTTTGGTTTGCTAATGAAGTGAAAAAAAATTAAAATGTGTTACACCTGCTTTCTACTCTAGACAAAGATCAAGTAAGATCTAAGACAGTCCAGACTTTCTTTAACCTTGGTCTCACCCTTTCTTTCCCTACACATTTATGTAAATGCTGTACTCCAAACCAATACTGAATTTCCTTCATTATTCACAACACCAGTTTATGGAGTTTATTTTCGTTATCATGCATAGCTTCCCAGTAATTTTCCTTATGTTTTTGAAAAATTGACGTTGTTCATATCAATCTTTGTGTGCTTTTATGCAATTAGTTGCTGTGAAAATATTTTTAGTCATCTGTTTTAAAGAACAAAATAACAGCTCTATCTCTGCAAAGTACTCGTAAATATTCAGCACTTGTGATTCTGCCATGACCTGCTGCATTGGCCATGGTTCATTAGGTCATGTTTTGAGGAGCTGCAGATGTTTGGACATGGAGTTTTAATTCAATCCATTATAGTAATTTAGGCCAGCTATGAAACTGTGATCTGGATCCATATCTAAATTTGAGAAACGTTGCATATATGTTGCATAAATGTTGCTAGAGTTATTAAAAGATGCAGGTTTTGCATATTTGGGAGTGCTGTTTTCTCCACTGCCAGTCACAGCTACAAAGCATTAATGTCACTACACCTTTCCTGCTATAAAATAAGCACAGCTATAAGCATCATTCCAGGCACCAATCATAGTGCAGTGTTTAATAGCAATGTCTTTAATTCTAAACGGTAATTAACACAAAAACATTGCTGAAATTAATGTGTGTTGCTAAGCCAGCTCCCAGCAGTTGTGCAGTTTAAACTCCTGATTCCAGCCAGCCTAGCAGTAGCCTGTAGGAAAAGCAAAAGTGGTAACTAAAATTGTTTATACTTCTAGAAGGGGCCTTTGAAGACTGAGAGACAAGACTGATGTATTTGAGAAAAAATAATTACAATGAACAAGGATTTCCAGTTTTGTTTTAGCATACTTGTGAGGCATTCAATCTGCACAACCATCTATATTTTTCCAAATTCAATCAGATAATAAAATGTCTGCAGTCAGAAAAGTTTATTGCTTATTACATTGTCTCTGGTGAAAAGAGTGTCTGGTAGAAGATTCTTACTTCATTTGGCTGCTGTTGAGTCATCCAGCTGATGTTATTTGAATTTACGCTAGAACAGAACTTGGTACTGAAACAATAAAATGTTTGCTCATAAAAAAGGAGAAAGAGTATGCGGAAAATTTTGGTTTATGACAGTGAGACAAATACCTGTAAACTGAAATTGTGGCAGGAAATGCAGCTTTCTTAGAAAAGAAAACAAAAAAAGGAAAAAACACTGAATTGGATCTTGAATTTTCTAGGCTTAATATTTGAAATATAAAGCCCTGAGAATTTATGACTGTATCATTTTGCATATCTCAAACCAACATTTTCTGGTCCCACAAACAGAGATTTTTTTTTCTGGTATTGAATAGTTTTTTTCCTGTTCCTCAGTCACTCAGATTCTTGTTTACATCTAGATCTGTCTAGTTGTCTCAGGACATGAGGTTTCATCCCTGAAAGTGCAGATACATTTTCTTGCAAATATCACAGTGGAATTTAGAAAGGCATGTTTACCCATGTCCCCTAGGTAATAACACTCAGAAATGGTTATCTCAATGTTGAATGAAGTCAGAGGTAAAAAATCGCACAGAATACTTCCTATATGATATATAATTTGTTTTATTGATGAATTTATGGATGACAGGGTATTTGGATAATCTTAGACATATAATTTATCCAATAGGCAGCTAATCTGTGATAAGTGCAACAGGCCTCAGGAGAGGAAACTGCGAAGTGTTTCCCATGTTAACAAATTAGTGATGTTATCTTGCCTTTTCAATTTCTTCAATTATTCTGATTTACTTTTGACAATTCAGTTAATCAAAGAAAATTATCCCTTTTAAATTTTTTTAGCCTACTATTCACTGATGACATTAAACAGAAACTAAGTATGTTAACTGCAGCAATCAGTTTTGAGAATTAAGAGTATTAGTGTGTTTGTTTTTGATCAAAGTTGTGCCATTTCTCATGGATGCCTTGTACTCTGAGGAATGAAAATGCTACAGCAATTTTACATCAAAAAAGATTTTAGAGTTCTTACCTATATCTACACATAGTAAAATGTATAAATATGTTTTTTATGCCACTTTTTCCACATTGGGCCTGGATAGAAATGCAGAAATGAGACCTCCCTTATCCCAGCTCAATGTTTTTTGAACTTTCCCCAAAAGCTAAGCTTTGACTAGCTTTTCCTCTGGGCTTTCATATTGTGAGACTTGATTCAGTTGTTCCTGATTATTCAGATAACTGTTCAGAGTATTCAAGCAACCTAAAAATCCCCAAAACAGCAATTTGGACTGCTTTCATCCCTTTTGTGAGAGGTCTTGGAGGACTACTCAGAAAAATGGGTCAAATCTCAGAAGGCAATTAATGAGCCAGATACTGACCCAGTTCAGAGAAAAGAAAAACAGTAATGGAACCCAAAGAAGCCATCCAAAAGAGAACGTTTGTGTGTACACCATTCCTTATACCAACTATTAAACAGTCCTTCACTCAGGTTAAATACTAATTGGTGCTTAACAATGTCACCAGTAACGTACAGCAGCATCTTCATTTTAGGGGTATAAAGAAGTCCATACATCCAAAGTGCTTTGGTAGATTGGAGGTATAAAAAATTGAAAAGAAAACAAACTATTGCCTGCAAATTAATCTCTACACTGTATTGAAGAAAAACATCAGTGTTGTAAGTGTCAAATCTTTAATTGGTCAGGAAGTAATATTGATTAATGGTGGGGGGTGTGTGTGGGGGGGAGAGTGATGGGTGTGGATAGGCAGTGATGCATAGCAGAAATGAAGAGGAATCCTTTTAAAAGCCACATAGGGCAGAATTTTCATTTAAATAATTGTTTCTCAGATTGTCACTGTGGAGAAACAACAGTTTCATCCAGTTTTCCATGATCTGACTGTGTGTGATCATAAATCAGTCTTCCTGTCATCACCTGTTTCCCAGATAACCACTGTTTGCAAAATGATCTATCTTTTCCTGGAAATACTTTCATTTAAATGATTCATAGGATCATTGTTTATTATAAGGAAATGTTTACATGAATTTGTACAATTCACATTTGATTCATTGACTTTCACTTGGACTCAGAATGAAAATAAATGTTGGAATGAGTCACGGAGGAGATGTTCCATTTTCTGGCTGGCCATAGGGTGGCCATCAATTATTCACCGTCATGCTTTAGAACTTCTGGTAAATTCTTCTTACAACCACACTGCAAATTGGATTCAGGTATTTGTAGTAAATAGAAGCAGGGAGCAGACTTGTTGTGTGCTATGTGCTTTGCTCAGGAGTGACACAGGAAGGAGGTGCAAACAGAGCAGCCCCAGACTGAAGTGACACATGGCAGGCCCTCAGCTGAGAGATGACAGTTAACAAGAGATTTATTGCCAGAAGATTAAGTCCTGACTACTCCAAGGGGGTAGCTGGGTTGTAGTGTTAAAAATTAGAATATATTTACAGTCATCAGTGGGCTGGGAGAGGAAGGGAGGTGCTGTGTTTGGACAATGTTCTCAGGCACATGGTTTGATTCTTGGGGTGGTCCAGGAGATGGAATATGATGATCTTTGTGGATCCCTTCCAACTCAGGATATTCCAGGATTCTCTGTTCTCAAGAATCTCTGTTTTCTGTTCTCTTACTCAAACAGATCCTTGTACTGTGTCTTTTCAAAATGGCATCAAAAATAGAGAAAGACACGAAGAAATTACAGAAAAAGAAATATAAAATTTTTCTCATAGTCTAAATATGACTTGTTTCATTGTTCTGATAACATCACAGCTCTTGAAATTGAATTGTCAGAATGAGCACTGTGTGGGAGATTTAAAGGCATTTAGGCACTTCTATTGAGTTATTCACCTGAATATCCTAAAAAGCTGACCCTCTCTTCAGAAAAGGTCTTTATTAACCTCTAAATGCAATACCAAATTGCGTCTATAACCTCTTCCTTTTTTACTGTCTGCTTTAGCATAATGCAACAGCAGGGCTTTGAGACTCTTGCTGTGCTTTGTTTCTGCTGGGCAGCCCATATTTGTACAGAACCATGGTAAAGATTTTTTTTTCCCCATGTGAGACAAAATCATTTAAACAGCAGTTGTCCTTCTTGTGGGGGAAAAAGTACTTATAATTTTGAATAACTACCTACTCAGGTCTTTCTTTCCATCCACTGAAAGCAACTAGAATGTATCAAGGAAAAGATTCGAGAGAGAGAGAGAAAGTTAAAAGTCATTTTGTCACAAAATTGACTTTAAAATGTAATGATGTTTACAAAAAAAAAAAAAGTTTATTTGAACTGAAACATTTTGAAATAAACTGCGTGCAAATAAATGCTACTTTGGTTGAGATGCATTTTAAGGAGCCTTTCTAGTCTCAAAACTAATGAAGTGCTGCCAATAAAGACTAAACCACATAAATAAAAAGGCATTGCATCTGTTGCATATCAGGCTTTCCAAAGTGCACTGAAGTCAGAGGGGAGCTGCTCCCTTAGTCCAGTGAGAAGTGTTTCAGAGCTGCAGGGAGAGCAGATTTGAGAAGTTGCCTGCTTTTCTAAACGGGATCAATTTAACCCCTCCCCTGGCCCTCCCTTCTTGCCTTGTAGAGGCCGGTAGAGCCCAAGCAGTTTTGTCTCCACTGAAGCAGGCTGGAGAGTGATGCATCAATTACTTCTGAGAGGTAATTAGTCAGGTTTTACAAAGAGTTTTTCTGCCCATTTGTAAGTATCCTTTTGGTGCATCCTGGCTGCCCATCTTCACTTATTCATGCTCAGGTGGCAGCTCTTATGTCCAGCACGTTCTGAAACACAGTTGTTCTAAGGTGAATTAAATCAGTGTGTTTTCTAATAATGGTGTTTTCAGCTTAGCTGACTGTGTGGGCTGGGACAAAGAAAAATAATTTCTTGTGTATCATTTACATCAGCTATCCCATATTTTAGAGAAGTGGGAAATAAATGTCCAAGGTTAGTGTCAATGGTTGCCACTGGATTTTCCTGCAGCACAACCAGGTGAACAGCAGGTGTGTTGTACAGAACAGCCTCCACCAGAATAAAGCCATAATTGAAATGGACGTTGATGTCACTGAACAATTTATCTTCCTTAAAAGGGTTTTGCCTTACAAAAGAAGCTAATTTAGTCTGGGAAATTAAATTGATGGCCATGTGGGAACATTTGTCTAATTCACTTAGAGTTGTATCATTAGCCATGATTGTTTGATCAATATTTACAAAACAGTGGAATTTACTCGGTTGACAGATGTCAGAGTTCCGCTTCTCATTACTGAAAGTAGATTCTTTGTGGGTAACCTGCAACAGCATCTACTTCCTTAGAGACTCAAAATGCTAATATGCTATGAATAATGGATTTTTAAATACACGATACAGTCTTCTACAATCTTTTAAGAGGCGGCTAAAACCATAAAACCCCCTTCCTAAATACATGATATTAATATGCACTAAATGCAGAAACGTTTTTAGTGGCCTTACAGCTTTGGATAAAACCTGGAGGATGTCAAACGTGCTACACCTAACAGCTAAAAAATAAACAATTACTTGTATTCTCAGCTTATTTTCAGGTACCAGCACGGTGCTTCAGGGAACGAGATAGTTCTGCAATTACATGGATACTGCTAGTATTGTCTACTCTCCCTCTTCACTTGTGTTATGTTACTAGCCTTTTATCAGTTTTACTCCACCTGTGGAAGCTAAATCCCTGACAAATGTATTTTAGACCAGTATGAGAAATTACTCAGATCAAAAACTCTCCTACATGTTCATACTTCTAAAAACATACAGAAAATAAATTTCTCTGCATCTTCAGAACTTTCATTCACCTCATTAAAACTTTTCTTTATTGCTATAGTTTATGTCACTGTGTGTTCAGCTTGTGTTCTGTGAACTGTGACTATTAATGGCTTATCTCATCTCTGTTCAGCATTGTCCTATTTTGACGAGAATTTTTTTATCAGCTGGCGAAACTATACCTCTTCCTCTCTTCTCAAACCATATTCATTTAACCTCTCTTTTTAGCACAACTTTTGGAAGTTCTTCATACGATTTATCACTATCAACGCTTTGGAGTCTGGGTGCTGCAAAGAGGTGTGATATGTTGTATGTTCACAGTGAATCATAATTGCATATTTTGTGAAATTATATAAAGAAATTTGGAATACTTGCTACTAAAAATGTGTCTATTTATGGTGGATTCTGAGCTGCAAAGCCTGGTACCTAGATTTGGATTTGGATGTGTGAATTCAGAGGAAGGAGCTTTGCTCACTTCTGTTACAGACAGGAAGGCTCCCTCCATGTCTCTTGTTAAAAATCAGAGTTGTTCTACTGAAGACGTTAGAACACAGTTGATTTTGGGCAATGATTAACAGAAATACAGTTTCTCAAACAGTATAATAGAAGAAAGAGGCCTGTTTGAACAACATGGGTTTATTTTTCTATGAATGCTGACTGTTTCCATTGCTTTCATATTTTTTTTGCTTTCATGCCTGTGGCTCTGAATTATCCTGGGTATAAAATTGGAGAAGTTTACAAAAATTATTCCTGATTTTCCCTAGTTACTCTATATTTTCATTTTTTATTGATTCTTTGAGATCTTGGTGCCTCCTTTCTCTCTGTTCTCCCTCCCTCCCTCCCTTCACTGTTTTTCTTTTAATAATGGATTTTTATCTTGTAACTTTTTCTGCATCTTGGCCTGGTTTAAAAAAAAAATGTACAGTTACTTCTTAATGACAAGCAACACAGGAGTGGCTGCCTCCATATTCTTTTTCTTTCCTTGCTTGACTTGCCCTCTGCAGTTAAAATGATATATTTTCCACTTGTGCAATTTTATGATCTTCTTAAACCAACATGCACAAATACATAAAACACAAGTAACTTGGCCAGCTCTCACTGACATTTAAAACCAGAAGCATGACTACATTAGGTAAAATATGTCTTTCTTTTCACTACATCTTTCATTTTATTGCTTTTCTCATATTGTAAATACTTTTTTAAAGTATATACTAATCTATTAACGAAATATCATGATGCTTTGGGGTACCCAACTGTCAGAGAAGGGAGAGTGCATCCATCTCTGCTGGAAGGAGTCAGCACACCTGATTCTTGCCTCAGGATTCACTGAGTATTTATCATGCAAATGGTAAATGTCAGATCTATAGATTGTGTGTAGGGTGTGGGGTAAGGTACCTGGACTCTCAGACACATTTTTCTCTCTACTTTATAACTGTGAAGGTGAAATGGAGCCAGATCTCTGCCTGTCACTGACAGTTCCCTGCTAGGCTGTCTCAGCCCAGGAGTGGAAATCATAACTCCTCTCTGTTCAAATTAATCCTGGTTGTTATGCCATGAGGGTGATTCTTTAATTCTCTGGGGTAAGAAGCCAGGCTCAGCTGAAATTGAGTCTTTCATATATTTTGGCTTAAGTAATTTCTAGAGTTGGTAGTTATGTAAGAATGCAAATGGTTTGTGCAGCCCTACATGCAAGTTCAATTTCTTTAAATCAGTGTAGAATGAAGAATCAACTCTAGGATTTCCAGGCAATGGATTTCAATATGCTCTATTTGTGTCATTAATTAAAATTGTCAAATTGGTGCTTTAGAGAAGTGTATTTCTTTGAATTCCTTCTGTTCTCTTTGGTCCTGGCTTGAGAGTAAGAAAACAGAGACAGACATGGTGATAGATTTGACAGCTGACCTATTACTCTCCAAGAAAATGATACCATGATGGACCTTCTCTAATAAGAATTCAGAAGGTATTAATGTCACTTTCAATCTAACAAATGTTTGACCTTTATTATGGTCCTACAGAAATGATAGCTGCTCATACTCTTCAATTTTAAATGCATACTGAAAAATGCTTAAATGTGGAAAGCCCACCAATTCAAGGCAAGTTCAAGAAATTGCTTCTGACTTCAGGCATTTTAATCAATTTATGAATAACAGAATAAGCTGGTTCATGCTGAAGGTGGCAATCTAGGGAACTAAAAAATCTATTTCATAAAGCTACATATAAGGCTTTCCCCTCTTTAGGAGGCTCTGTTTTATGATTCTGCAGATTTTCATTGGTGTACTTTCATTCCAGGTTCTGGGAAGAAAGCCAGCACTTTAATCCCATTTTATAAGTGATTGGGGCCAAATTCTATTCCCAGAAAATTAAATGAGAGTTCTGTGATGGAGTTCAAAAGAATTGGGAATTGACCTCTATCTAATATCTTTCAGAATAATTTATTAAAACTATTTAACTTTTTTTTTTGCTATTGCATTGCCAATGCAAATTTGTGCATTGGGTTTCAGACTTGGGCAAAGGGGAAAAGCAGCTAAATAATAATTGAAATTTCAGTTATGTTGTCTTTATGCTTAATGCATATTACTCCTAAAACCAATGCAATGCACAATTTCGTGACATTACAGAAAAACATTGCAGGAAGAACCACATGTGTTAAATAAAAGAAATAGTTTGAAAAATATAATGCCCCAATATCAGTAAGCCAACATAAAAGATTAGATCCAGCCAAACTCTGAAGGACCAGGAGTTTAAACTCACCTTTCTATAAAGATGTTGTAGATGGAATGTTTAAAATTTGGGGCCAGCTTAATATTAAATAACAATTTTTAGAATGCATTGCACAAGTGATTAATCCTCCACTGTGCAGTTCCACCTTGCTTGCCTGTTGAAACTCTCCGCGAGCAACTTCTTAAGCTCATTAGAACTCTTTGCTTTATTGAGCTTCTGAGATAAAGTATTTTGTGCATTACCTTTTTGTCTGGGATGCTCTCCATGGTAATGTATAGTTGGTCTATCCCAGCAGCTTTGCCTGTGCCACTTGCTTGAAAACCTCATTGATGTTTTATGTTCACACCTATCAGGTATTTAACAAGTTCCAGTTGAATGTAAGTGTGTGGATTGAATTAACACATAATCAATATTGTTGTAATGAATGGTTCCTTTAATGAACAGGCAAATCTCATTCTTTTAGACTGGGACTTTCAAAGTTATTTTGAGGGATTAATTTATTAAATTTCACAAGCTCTTTTAAGATAATGGGTCACCCAACATCCTTGTGTACACATAACAAATCCTCTCTGAATTTTGCCTTTTAAATTTGTATGAAAGGAAGAGGGGAAAGGGATGGTTTTTTCCAAGCTTTTCTTCATTGTTTTGGAGAATTGCCAACCGTAAGTCAATTAAATGGTATTAGCTGCTTTAGCTGTCTCGGCTTGTCATTTAAAGAGAAGGATGAGACTACATGGTTTAGGAAGAAAGTAGAATTTCAATCACATAAATTTCTAAATAATTCTTTGGAAAGCCCGTGTTAAGGAATAAAAAGTCCAAGCTTCTCTTGGAAAAAGGATAGACTGTACAACTTGATGGCATTTCCAGACTTATTTTCTACCATAATTTATTATTGAATTTTATAATATTATATTTCCATTTCTAAATATAATACTTTAATGTAAATGCATTCACTTTTGCAGTCAGAATCTGGGGAAAAGCTGACACCAGAGAGTGAACAGATTTCTGAGACACATGAAAATGTTGTGGGATGGCAGTCTCTATCTCTGTTTTTTGACTACAGAGAAAGATTAGTTAGATGAGAAAAATCTACTTCTAATGGCCCTGCATCCTTCAAGTACACCAATAACCTTCCTCAGTTTTGAGAGTAATAGGATGGAAATGTGCCCAGTTTTGGGGTTTATGGAAGAAATTTTGATATCTATTTAATTTATCGAAATGTTTATGGAGGGAGTTATTATTTGTCTTAACAGCCATAGAGAAACTAAAGAATATAGACTAGGAGGAGTTTTTAATTACCAATTTACAGGGAAATCAAGAAGGAATAAAGCAATTTTTGAAAACTGACACTTTTCTTCACAAATATTTTCCTGAGCTTGACAATATAGGTGTACTAATAGTAAGGTTAGATTTTTTTTTAAACAAAAACATGTGCCATTACATTGTTATATTTAATTAAACACTCGCCATGGCTTTGGGCAAAGTTTCTGAGTTTTTGAAACTTGTTTACTCCTTATAGAAGAGAATGATGTTTTTGTTTGGTTTTCTGTTATTTGAGGCACCAGCTGTGTGGAAAACACAGATGCTGTACTTATTCCAGGATTCATCCTAGCAATTATGTTCCCTAAATCAGCTTGTGCTGATTAATGACAGTGCCACATATCATTTAAGTGAGTTCATACTATCGTGTGGTTATTTTCAGCTTAGCTGTCCACTTCTGCAGTGTTCCTTGCATCCTTCCTTACTTTGAAATGTTGATTGGGAGCTTTTTAGTTTCTCGGCTGTGGGAACATACATCTGTTCTGAAAGTTTGCATTCAAAGAGGCCTCTCTGCTCAAGAATGGGATTTCTGGTGAAAACCAGAGAGATCTGTGCCAAATTGATAGAAAATTGGAGGGTGATGTGGAGAGCCTCTGTTTGAGGAAACCAGTCTGAGTCAGACAGCATAACCTTAAACCTTGAGCACTCATTTCCCAGACTGCATTTTCCTCCTGTCTGTTCTTTCATCTACACAGTCACAAAAACCTTTGAAAGATCTTGACTTTGCTGTAATGTGGAAAATAGACCTTTTCAAAACCTTCATTTTGTGAAAATGGAGCCACATGCCAATTAACTTTGCTCATTCCAAGTAATGAGGCTCTCACTGAAGGCTGAGGTAGAGTTCTGCTCAGAGATGAGCAGACACCATAATTGAGCCCATGGTAAGGACTGGAGCACGATGCTCAACTCCAGGCATTTGCTCATGCCCCCACTGGAGCTGGTACCAATAATAGGACTCTTTTTAGTCACACTTAATTGCTTTGCTGTATCACATTTTTTGGCACATCTAGTAATTGAAGATAATGATTTTGACCTATTCCAAACTTGGGGAAAGGTTTTGGAAACATTGAAATATACAGTGGAGGGTGGGGGGGCTGAATTTTGAGAAAGTTATTTGTATATTTTGATTCATCCGCCTCCACCCACAAAAAGCATCTATTTACACTCAAATAGTTCTGTGCGAGTTACAACTGTCACAAACCAGGGGATGTTTCATTTTTGTCACTGTTTCAAATATATTTATTAAATCTGGGCTAAAAAGAATCCTGATGTCAGGAGCTTGGTTTTGATGGAAAACTCCTCTATCAAGCTGGAATAAGCAGTCAAACAGCAGAGACATAATTTTTTCAAAACCATGTTTCAAAAAATCTGATTTTCTTGGTACAGAATGAAATATTTAGATTGCTGCAAAATAAACTGTATTTCAAATTGAACATACATTTGAATTTTTCAAAGCACACTTCTAGTAACTCAATAATAAGTATTGAGAGGAATTTTAATATGTTTGAGTTAAACATTTCTGTAACTTCTATGATCTCTATAAAAATAACTTTATCATACCTCTTCCCTCCTTTTTTTTTGAGGGGGGGAGCTGTTTCTTGTCAAAGTGCTACTTAAATTGGTAGTGTTTTGCTGTCTCTACACGATTGTTACTGACTATGTATGTACTGGTTCTTAATATTCTCTGCTTATAAATTTCAATTTGTGAAGATACTGTGCCGTAGCAAAAAGCTCTAAGCTTCTCATTATAGCTCAGTCTCTATTAAGTCAGCATAAACAGTCTTCAAAATTGTATTAGAAGTGGGAAATTATTTGTCTTTCATTCTTTAAATTAGCTTACTTAGACTGCTGAATGTCCTGTGCCTTGATAAAATTTCCTCAGATGAAAAATCTTTGTGTTTCCTTAGGAACACTTGGAATGAAGCAGTTAATGTGACACACTGTGTCACTGATTACAAATTGTGGGTGACACTTCACAGAGGAATTGCTTTGTCCTTCCATTTTCAAGAGCACATCCACACTCCTGTGTGTGTTCATCTGTTTGCCTATATATTGATATATATAGAGAGAGATATATATTTTAAAGGTACTTAATTTAACATCAGTGAAAAGCACCAGAGCAGAATTTTGATGTGCTACTAAGCACAGTGTGTGGAACCCAGAGTGTGCAAAGTGCAGATGAATTTTTCCAGAGTACTGGCAACTTTCATCTTCCCACATGAACATGAATGCAAAGCCCCATGTCCCTTAGCCATGCTGCAGTCTGGTGGAAACTGATTGACACCCATCAGTATTGCTCAGTACCTGTGTAGCAGGAGGCTGCTTTTCTTGCAGCAGAACATGACAGCTGAGTGCTCTTATTTAACAGGGCCCTGTATGCCACAGGGGCTCAGGAGGGAAGAGATACCAGCTGTGTTGCTTGTGTATTCAGCTCTGCAGGGGAGAAGGTCACCCAGTCCTACACAGCGATGGAAAACTCAGTTTGCCTGTTATTTGACAGTTTCTTCCCATTAAGCACAAGTCTGCGAGGTCACAGTGGTGTAACAGGTGCATTCTACCTTGGCAGCCAAGTCATAATGTGCCAGCACTGAACCAAGTCCAAACTAACACTCAGCCATTGGATAGGCTGTGCACACACATGAGTGATATCCTATTTTATTTCCTGGATGCCATCTGAGAGTCCTGATTGATGCTGTTTCATTTTGACTCCCCTGAGGGTTTCCCTCTCAGGGAAGTTGCTATGAACATCAAATAAACGCAGTTGTAGCCACAGTCAGCTGAAGGCCCAAGAGTCCTTTTGGGAACCTGAGTCTCCAAATTCTGGGGTCATTCAGATCCTGCAGATGTTGATACACTGATCCCAACTCAAACACAAATGAATGGGAACAAGGAGAGAAAAGGCAGGGGTAGCTGTATATTTGTTGTGGATGGATATTTGGAATAGGTCGGTTGGAAAGTGAATGCAAAGCAACAGAAAGATTCTCTGCTACATTTGCCAGCAACATAAAATGCTCTGTGACTTTTGTGTGAATGCCAGTCGTCTTTTTACTCTCAAAATTACTTTTACTGCTTTATTTAGTACCTCAGTGCTCAGCAGGAAAAGAATCTGAAAATTTATATTTTGAGTGAGAGGAAATGACCCTTACAAGTTGCATAACCTCTGCACAATTGTGAAGATCATAAATAATGATGTGAATTGTTTTTTATTTTGGTCATCTAAAAGAGTTGTATGATTTCAGCTCTATCCTGTGGTATTAAACTTCTCTGTGAAGTTTAGACTGGTAGCCAAAACTGTCTGTAGAAGAAAACGGAGTATATTAAAAAAAGCCAGGCTAGGGTACAGTCAGCTGAGTAAATGATATATCTGAACCACAGTGAGCTCCAAGTGCTTGTTCATTTAACCAGTAAAATTGCATTCACAGTAGAAAGATTTCACAGCTTTAATTATGTTTTTGGATTAATTAAAGCAGTAAAATTTTCCAATGTAGATGAGCCCTTGTTCATCTCATTTCTTTGCTTCCAGCACACAGTCTATCAGAATTGCAGTGGAATTTAGACACCTTTATTTTGTCATTTTGCAGAGAGCTTAGTGGGCTCCTAACGACTTCACCCAGCCTTGTGTTCACTTTTGCCTTGCCATTTTCACTTCATCACTGCACACTCATTATAAACCAGCTCACTCGACACAGCTCCTGCAAGCACATTTTCTTAGGCTCTGTGGCTTTCAGGCATGGGAGGTGAGGTTTATTAGAAAATTTGGTACAGTACAATCAGCATTACACTTGGAATGGTCTTATTTATCTTCTGGTTATGGTCTCTGTGTCTCTGCTAAGCAAACAGGTGCTCACAAACCTCTTCTGCTGCAGCAGAATTTGCATTCTGTCCACACCAGCAATTTTACTGAGGCAGCAAATGTGATGAATGGCCCTGACGTGTGGGGCAGTGGTGTCAGCGTGTTTATAATGGCTTTGGTTTCTTCAGTCTTTTTTTTCTCCCCCTCTTTTGGCCCAAATATGGAGGTTTTGAAAAAGATAATGACGATCAGATGGATAGGTAAGAGATGAGAGTGCAAGATGGAAATGCATACTACATGTGAGGAGGAACATGCAGGGGTAATATGTCGTATATTGCTCATCTTCAATGAGCTGCTCTTTTCCACATTTGCCATTCCATTTAAAAGCCCTGTCCAGTCAGAAGCATGCGAAATAACATTTTTGCTGCACCCTCTTCTGTCATTTGAGTAGCATAAAATCATTTTTCAGGTCATGGCTTGGTACTGAAGCAGTCTCTGTGTCTCTGCAGCTTCCATATAAGTTAGATATTGGAGTAGGAATGGCAACCCCCAAGAGTTCTAATTTTATAGTCTACAAATCATAAAACTGGATTAAAATCAGAAAACTAAAAATGAAAATTTTAATGATCATGAAAAGTTTTTACCTTTACTTTCATTTCTTTAAAAAGTAAAGTTAATATTTTCACAAAATAGTCTGGAAACTTAAAAAGTAACAACAGGCTTCATCTTAAGTCACAAAACTCTGCTAAAATATTAAAGTATTAAAAACAGTCTTTAAAAAAATTTAATAGTAGAGTTTATACTATGAATAACACCAAAGTAAGTATTTATATAATTTGATAGTACCAAACGAGCTAGTTTGAAATGCAAAATTACTGAAGAGTCAAACAGCACTCTGCCCTCTGGTATCCTGTGGACAACTTGGTAATGAGTTATAAAGCTTATGCATGTGCTGGTTCATGGTTTAGTTCCTGAGGCTATACTGGGTCACTGAAGTGTTTAATGTATGCATATGTTTGTCTGATTTAATAACAATCTGCTGATAAATAAGAAGCTGAGGTCCTGGATGGTTATGGACCCTCACAGGATGAACAATTTGTTGTTTTCAGTTTAGTTGCAGCTGCAGATCGTGTGATTGTCACTCAGTGAAAATGCAAGGGGAAATAAAATTTAAATCATATATTGGTTATTAAAAAAAAATTCCAAACAAACACCACCACCACCACCACCTACTACAAACAACACTTTTGGCTAAATATATTTGGATGTAAAAGGCAGGGCATTAATTATTCAACTATCTATGCCTCACCAGACCTGGTAGAATCATAACTGATTTGCAGGATAGAGCAAGCCAGGCCTTCTGCCTCCCTGGGGAGCACCACAGATTTCTCCTTGGGCAAGATGCAATCACAGAAAGCGCTCAGAAGCAAAGCTAATCCTGTGGGCAGGAGGGTGAATCCAAACCATGTTCAGGTTTTCATTACAAATGGTTTCTCTTGATTGAAAACCTGTGGCTGGTGTTGCTGGCAGGAGGTAAAGGTACTACATTATTGCAAATTCAGACAACAAAAATGAAGAGTGGCTCCAGCCAAGTTATTTTGCAGGATCTGCAATAGCTAGGTTTTATTTTTGAATAGCAGAGTCCCAATATTGACAACACACAGGATTAAAAGATGGGCTATCTCTCCAAATGCAAGAAGGTGGACAGTCTTATATCAACATTAAGTGGTTTTTAGATGTAGCTGTTTTAAGGCTTGAGTTCATAAATAGAATGTGACAAAAGGTCAGTCTGGCACATATGGCTCATTTACTGTTTAGCTGTACGAAGAAACAACCTTGTAATAGCTGGGTTTTATAATAACTAAAAACCCAATGGATGAGTGGGTACAGAGAATTAACTTCATAATCTGAATGTTGCATTTGAATGTTATTGAAAACAATTACTATTATTTGAACGACTAAACTATATTTACATGTTTTGAGTTTTCCCTTTGGGATAGTTCCCTGGTTTTCCATCACACACCACTGGCTGGTAGATATTAGGCTGCAGTTAATAGCTCTGCTTTACATGGCAATATTATTTCAAGTACTTGAATGTAACAGCAGCAAAACACATCATGGGTTGTAGCTGTGGTCAAATCAATATATTCATACAAAATGAGGACAAAATTAATGTTGTGCTGTGAATAGTTCTAGCTAGAAAAATGTTTCTTATAATAAGGAGCAGACTTAATAGTCTGCAGCAAAAACACAGAAGTAAAGAGCAACATAACCCTTCAAGGAACACAAGGGAGCTTTGGTGTGCTATCAAAATCCTCTGTATGCCTCTAAGGAGAAACAGGATTTACTCCATGATATGCTCTTCTTAAGGTAATAGAATAGCAGCTAGAACTAGATAAATAGAGTAACACCTATACATAGATAAACATCTAGGTGACAACTACAGAATCTGGGTTGGATTCAGCCTTTTTGTCACCAGCTCTCTGCCTTCTGGATGGGAACTGAGCTTGCTGGGGAAAAGCAAGCAGGGAGTAGAGGCACTGATGCCTGACTACAGGGAGCTTGCCAAAGGCTGGCAAGGCTCTGGGTTTCTGTGGAAAGGACTGCCCATGGATAATACCTTTAAGCACAAGTGGAATTTGTG
The DNA here is from genome assembly GCA_013398175.1 of Climacteris rufus. NCBI lineage: Eukaryota > Metazoa > Chordata > Aves > Passeriformes > Climacteridae > Climacteris > Climacteris rufus. The sequence continues at coordinate 984,437 of VZRZ01002989.1, forward strand.
ATTAATGGGCTTGTGATTCCAGGTGAAGGGAATGTAGAAAGCTACAAGACAGAGGGACTGGTGGGGACAGGAGAGGCTATTTGTGCAGCAGCCTGAGAAGTGACCTGAGGGAAAAGCCCTCAGCTCTCATGCAAAGTGAATCTTCTTCACTTCCAGGTGGAGGGTCTGGGAACGTGAGACTGAAGAACGAACAGCTGTATGGGAAGGCTACCTGGGTTTTACTGCTTCCCTTAATGGCTCAATCCAAGAAATAGAAGCACTACCTGAAATACTCATGGCTGACAGTAACATTAAATATCAAAACCAGCATGAACTGAAAGATGAAACGCTGTGCAGCAGTGCTTGCTGTGAGGGGACAAACTGCTACAAGTGCATTCATTTGTACCTTGTCTTTCTTTTGTTGACATGTGTCACCATAATGTCTTTTGACATAAACTTATTGTTTGATACAGTTTTCGCACAGTTTTTTATAACTTGGAGGAGAATTACTCTCACTGCAAACAGAAAGAAGGCTGTGCTCAGCTTAGGAGTGGTTTAGGCTGCTGTTTCTGACAAGGCAAAATCCTGAGCATCTTTTTGTAAATGCTTTAGCAAGGACTGACTTAGCAGTACAGATCTTGCACTTGCAGTATGAATCATCATTTTTTTCCCCAGTACTGTGATCCCTGTAAACCCAGAAAACAGTTCTTCCCACCATCATCAGAGCACTCCAAGGTAGGACTCTGCTGCCTTAATTTAGATATCCACAGTGCAGACATCTCAAGCTGAGCTGAGCATACAGAGTGCTTTTATAGCCCATGGAGAGAAATAGGGAATGATTTGTCTTATTCTACAGTAAATGTCTAAAGTGCCATATAAGTCATGCTTTAGAAATGCCTATGTCTCTCTAAGGACCACTGAGGTGGTGTAGATAACTCACTGAAGACCTCTGAGTTTACCCATGTGCAGGCAGGTGAGGTAAGACCCTGTCCCTGTCCCTCAAGGCAAACAGGCAGGGAATTGCTGCCAGCGGCTGGCACTGCTGACAGAGCCAAAACCACACGTTCCCAGCTGCTGCCAGCTCAGCACTACCTTTTCCCACCAGGTCCTCCCCTGCATTTTGTGCCTGAGCCTCCCTGCAGGTGCTGTCCCTCACAGACCATATGGTGATGCTTTGGATGTCTGAGCGAGCCTGTGTGTTTGCTGTCCCTTTAGGTCCCCTGTTTACCTGCTCTAACACAATGATTTGCACTCCACATCCACATATCATGGGATTTCATTGTGCTCAGTGTACTTCTGTCCACCAGCTTTTTAATATATTCAGATGACTGCATGGTATTTCCCTCAAGTCCAAACCTAACAAAAAAGGGCATCTTCCTTCTCATGGCCTAGCCTTAGGCTGCTCTGCTTTCATCTCAGTCCCAAAGTGTTTCTCAAGTTTATTTATAGAGGACACAAGTGCTGAGCTTGGTTTTCTGTTTCCTTGCACCACACAGTCATTTACAGTAATGAGAACAGGATTCCAACTTCTCCACAGTCCAAATGAGGACTTGAGGCAGATATTATGGGCCAGATTAAGTTCTAATTGCATTTAATTCCGGATGAAGTAGCTCTCCTTCTCTTTTCACTCATACTATCTCTGTTTCAATGTGGCTTTAAGGTTTCCTCTGTCCTGCTTTTGTGTTGTGGATTTGTTCCTTGATTGCAATGTGATTTCAGTAATACCCATAATTGCTGAAGTTTCAGTAGCTAACTATGTTAATTGAGGAGCTGGACAGATGGCTCAAACATCTGATATTAAGCTTATTGTGCTGAAATGATGTAGCCATCAGGATTTGAAGTGTTACCATGGGAATGTTCTTCCAAAGGCTACTGAGGGCTAGAAGCATAACACAGTGACACTCTGCCAGGGCTGTAGTGACTTTAGCTTTGCGGATATGAAAAGAGGCAATAAAGGATCAGTTTAAAAAACCCTTGGAGAAATAGCATGATATGTTGGTATACTCCAATTGGCTGCTGTGTAGTCAACCAAAGGTTCTTTGCACATGCACTCGATGAACATCAAAGCTGTGATTAGCCTTAAAGTAGAGCTATCATGTTGTAAATTTCATGTAGGCTTCAAATTGAAATAAAATCTTTCTGGTCCTCTGAATCCTCTGTTTGTCTCACTGGAAAGAATTTTCAGTGACCTTCAGAAAAGGAAGATGGTTTGGTGAGTTGGGATGTCATTTCAGTTAGATCCACAATTGTTCAGGTTTCCGTAGGTAACTGAATTCAGAATTTGGACAGAGGACTCAAACATCTTACATGAAACCTAAAGTGTTGAAATCATGTAGACTTTGGCCTTAGAACAACCTAAGATTCCTTTGGGCAAGTCCTTTCATTTCTTCATAGCAGAATAATCGAAATTTACGTTATGTTTTGAGTAGGCTGAGGACATCTCATCTACTGTGCTGACAGAAGGAATTCCTTGCATGCCTACATTCAACAGCATATCCAGACCACATTTTTTCTCTTTTATTTTTCTGCATTTTCATGGGCTCCATTGAAATCTGTCCAAGATTAAGTGCTGTGTTTCTCTCGGTTACAGTGAACTCTTGAGCCAGTTTTAAACTTGTCTAATCCACCTCCTTGTCTCTTCTGGATGTTATTGTGCCCACATTGCTGTTTAATCTTTCCTATAATCTGTTCTGCAGAGGCAAAAAAATGATAAATATGTACCTGACAATGTAGATCAACTGAAAAACCCACCAATGCCTTCAGGAGTAGAAATTTCATGGTTTTTTTCTCTTTCTTTGCAAAAGTTACATGAAATGGAGATGAGGACATGTGTTTGCTTTGTTATGTAGAGTAATTCCCTAGGGTAAATATATTTACCATTTATCATCTGTTCATATACATAATGCATATGTGTAGCCGAGTTGTCTAGAGAATAAGATGTTTTTCCTGGTTTTTATTTTTTATTTTTAACCTTTCAGCTGAGAAGATCCATAAATATAAATCCCATCTGCAGATATATCATCCCAAGTGCTGCATATTCCCAAACTCCTCCAGCAGCTGGGCTTTACCTTCCAGGTCATGTAAAATTATTTTCTTTTATTGAGTTACTGTGATGTATCACAAAAGTTCCTGGGTTTGATGCCCTATGTAACATTTCAGCCAGCCCATGGGAAGTAGGCATGACACAACATCATTTCCAAATACTGGTGGGCTTTCTTTTTCCAGAAACTTTGAAGCTGATATCTTTCTGAAACCATCTATTTTGTAGTGAAAGGCTGAATTGCATGTTTATAAGGTGCATTCTTGATGCCTCCATTTCTGAAAGTGTTTTTCAACAACAAAAGAAGGGCTGCCCATGAAGCTCACTCACAAATAGACCTGTTTCTGCTTGACAGTCACACATTGTCAGTAAAAACACACATTACAGGAAGGGATAAAAACAGTTTAACTATTCCATTTTCTCATTAGATGTGATTTTATCATAGTACTTTATCTTGTATTTTGTATTTTTCCATCACTAAGCACTCTTTTAGAATCTGTACATTTGTTTTGGAATTTAGAGTGTATCTGAGATCTCTAGAAAATATCTCCCTAGACTATAATCTTCACAGTAATTGTCTGGTCATAGAAAAAGCCATGGAGAGGAAAAGTTCTGCCTGTCTGTCTGCCTGGGGCCTTACCATATCTCTCTCTTAGCCAATGCAATCTGTGTTGCTCTGATTTCAAAGAAATGCTGGGGCTGAGTAGCTTTAGGCAAGATGGCCAACTGTGATTGTCATTTTTATCCTTTCTAAGTAGCAGTCCCTGTGCAGGACTTGTAGATGAAAGGAAATTTTAAAACTGCAAAATGAATCACACTTAGGTAGAAAAGGAATATATGGCAGTGCTGCTTTAGGCAGGGGCTGGAACTTATGAGCTTCATTTTCACAGTGAAAAAATCCTTTGGTGGCTAAATGTATTTGTGAGTGGTTTCAGCCCTTTTGAAACAAGATGGCAGTAATTCCTGACTTGTGAAATATGAACCGAGGGCATGATGTTGCATTGTTTTCATTGTCATTTTGAGCTGCTTAAAAAGCACTGCCCCTCATTCTGAACCATGAAAATTAGCAGCAAAAGTACTCCTGCTGAAATGAACCAAGCGCTCATCACTGGCTGTTCTGCTCTTTTGGCCATTTAGAGCACCATGTTTTTTTATTCATTTTCTTTGAGAGCATTATGTGTTGCTAATGTGAATTTCTGACTCTTCAAAAGCCTCCTTCATTGCCATACACACAGACAAGAGGGAGAGAAGTGCCCATGCTCCAGATCTTATGCCTTGTCTGAAGAGCAGTTTCAGTCAAAACGTAATTACACAGAAATGACAAGCAATTATTCCACAGAACAGCTTCTTGGTAAACTTTGAAAAGCATCTCCTTATTTTTCCTAGCAGGCAGAATGGGTGCTTTTTTGCCTCTGCTCTTATCAAAAAAGAACCAATATAGGGCATGGCCATTCCACTCCACCCTGCCCATCTTCATCAGAAATATCAGTGATGTTCCAGCTATGGAATATTCTTAGGTGGAAAGTAAACAGCTGTTTTTTGCATGTTCCAGGTCAGTTTAGCAAAAGGGCTGCAATTCTTCATAATGTTGTGCATCAAATGTTGTTTATATGCATGAATATAGTAACATAATATTCATGTGAGAGGATGGAGACATGGAAATGGGTCAGGCACTGGCTTCACCACCTCAGTGAGGTGGGTGAGACCTCTGACTTATAGGAAATAAAAATGTGCTCAAGGCTGTAGGTAAAGCTAAGTTGTTGTCCCAAATTCCATGGTAAAATCACACTTTGTTCTTTGCTGAAGTATAAAACGCTGTTCAGCTGTCTCTGCAAGGTTTCTGGTGAAAATGCTGTGCCAGAATGCAGAGAACCAAGTTTCTGGGTTTTCTCCATACTACAGTGTCAGAAATGATAACACAGCTGGATCATTAACTTCAACAATGTCAGCATGTTCTAACCGTGGCATTTACATTAATTAGCCGACATTTTATTTAAATGCACACTTCTCTTAGATGAATTCACTAATGTACTTTTTGGCTCCCAGTATGTAGAGTGCCTCTGCTTCAAAAGTAAGCTATTAAATGCTAGAAAAGTAGGAATAAATGTAGAAAGATACACCAATGCTCACATTTGAAGAGAATTACATAAAGGCACTGAATGATGACTTTCCTGAAGGAATCTCTTGCTGCTTACTATGCAGAAGTCTTTGTTTCTACCTCACGTGAAGGCAGGAAAGAAAACAAAAACCAGAATATCAAATCTGGAGGAGGAGAAAATGTTTATGGACCTGAAAAGTGAGATGAATGAATGGTTCCAGGCAGATTGTTTTAGCATAAATTAAGACCCTGTTCACAGTCCTGAGAAAGAACAAGAAAATATGCTGAGGTATGCACTGATCCACACAGCTGCTCCCTGTGTATGGAGGAGCCAGCTTGAACTGCAACCTGTTTGGATTAAAGTGCAGTATCTGTAGGGTTTTTCTTTCAGATCTGTTTTCATAAACGTCAGAGCTGAGAGGAGCCTCTCAACTTGGTCAGGAGTTCAAGTATGAATATGATACTTTAGTTTTGCCTTATCCCTCTTCTGCTTCTGAACTCAGCCAGGCATGTTAATCATTCAATTAATCAGAAAACCAGATAATTTGAAGGCTTCTCAAAAAGTGTGTTGGCTTTGGGTTTTGGAGTTCTCTTTTCTTCCTCCCCTTCCCCTGACTATTTTACGGAATTGAGCAAAGAAGTTTTATGTTGTACATTACGAGGTGTAAATTGAACTGTAAAAAGGGAGAATTACACTATAAATGTAGGCAAGTCCAAGGCAAAGAAATCTGAGAGCCTCTACATCAGGCTTGCCAAATTACTTCTTAATGAAGTAATGGTTTGCTGGTTGAGGGATGTTTCTGTTTGTCAGATCTCTGGGTAGGTAAGTGGCATTAGTGTGGGGAGGACCAGCCTGTTCTGATTGTTGGTGTGCAGTTTGATAGAGGATAAAATATAAAAGTTACACCTTTACATCGTCAGAGTTGTATTTTAAATATAAATCTAAGCTCTTAAATATAAATCTAAACTCCTCTTAATAACTTGCACCTCTTAAAATAACTTGCACCTGCCTATAATGGATGAGATAGTGAAAGCCACACAAGTATAAGAGCACAGATTTAATGTGTGTTACTGACAGTGAAGCTGGGCAGATTTGATTGAATTCCATTTAGAGCTGAACATGAAACTTCCTGATGTCATTTGCATGATGTCATTCAACAGGTTGGAATTGCCTTTAGATAAAAGAACTGCTAGGAGATCTTTTCTGGGTGTGCTTAGAAATCAGAGTTAGAAATAAATGATGCTTTTGAATGCAAGAGGCATGTACAAATTAATCTTATTCTTTGCCAAGGGCCAGAAGTTCATTCATGAATGAACATCCATCAAATATGGTCACTTCAGGTAATAAAAGAGTGAAGGAAGCAAGAACTTAAGGTTTCTCCTACCCATGAAATAGAATGGTTATTCAATAAGAATAAAATTAAAACTGTTGTATTGATTCAGTTGGTCTGGTAGAATGTAATCTTTTGATATTGATATTTTAAACTGTAATTATATTATCAAATGCAGGTTGAGGGCTCGGTGAATTGCAGGGGTGCCAATACAAGAAAATGTTCATTGCACACCTGTGGTGTCAAAGCACCATCAGGACTTCATGAACATGGCTCTGTCAATTCAGTAAGTACACATTGTCCTAAGTCTTGATAATAATTTTGGATAAAAAGATTCTCTAGTGTAAGACTGGTGAGAAATTTCCTTATCTTTGATTTCATTTGAGGCTTGGGACATGCAGGGATTATGGTGTCTTTTCCTAACCCAAATAACTCTGCTCTTGGTCTTGGGTTGTTGTACACTTCCCTAAGACAAAAAGCACAGACTCTTACCCACCACTCATAGTACCAGGTACAAAATTAATTGTCTCATTAACCTTGATAAGTTTTTAGTCACTGTGAGGATCCCATGCTCTAAAGGTGATAACGCCTTTAGCCTTCAGTGAGAAAAAAAGCATTTACCACCCACTGCTGCAGGGCAAACTTTCCTTTAGTAGCACTGAAAATGAATTTAGGGGAAGGTTTCATAGGTTATTTGAGGAACAGACTACATGCAACCTTCTGGACAAAGAGGTGCTTTCAAAGAGGTAACTCCTCTGTTCCCCAACACACTCTCCTAATCGACACTCTCCTAATTGGAATTTGCTTTCGCTAACTTGTAGAATATTGGTTTTTTGTTATTGTCCAAATATGACACTTCTTAGGGTTATCTCACTAGAGAAGGTGTAGGAAACTGCTTTCTGTAATAATTATTATTATGTTATCAACAAATTCGAGAAATGTTTGAATCATTCATGCCACTCTGAACACTGAATATTCTTACATTTTAAATATTCCTCAACAGTTCAGCTTTCAGCTTCCATTAGTAACATGTTCTGTAATGTATACCTTTTTTTGGTTGATGTGTCTGCAATTTTGTTCCCTTTGGCAAGGAAAATGCAAACACTGACATCAGAATATTCTGTAGTATGTGAGATGAGAACAGATGAGATTTTCTTACAGCCTTACCTTATGATTTTTTGTAAATGATAGTGAAAGAGATGATCCAGAAACACATTTGCACATTAGTTAAAGGTCTGACTTATACTTATGTAGACATATCTTGGCCAGCTTTACCCCACCTACTCTGGGAACTGATACCAACCGAGCCAGCTGCCCTCTCCAGAGTGTACCCACTCCCTCAGCCTGCAGTGAGATCTTGTGCCTGCTGCTGCATGTGCTTGCAGTGCTTTGTTTTCTTAGCTCTGGTTCATCTACACAAGCAGCAACTGCAGGTGGATTGCTGGACAAGGTGTGCAATTTGTGCAATTTATGCAATTGTGATTGTGTGTGGTCTAATAAAAAGTAGCAGTTGGGTGCCTGCTTTGGTTTTTGTTGTGATGCCCAGAAGTGCTGTTGCTTGATTGCTGCCATTCACCTCAGAACCCATTAGATTATGCATAAACAAAACAGACCTAAGATTGCAGGAATGAACAGAGCCCACAGCAGCTCCCAAAAAATAGCAATGAGGTGGACCTGGCCAGGGCTGGGTGGGTGAAGCACAAGGGATGAAGACAAAGTGGGAAAAAGAAAGGCTGAGCTGCAGAGCATCTCCAAGGGAACTGGCTGAGGGAAGTCTAGGACAGAAAGCTTCTCAAACTGAACCAATATTTGAGAGGCACAATAAACACACACAAAGATTTTTTTTTTTAAGATTTTTTTCCCTTTTTCCCTTTCTCTTCCTTAGGCTGTGTCTTTCATGCTTCAGATCTTGGGATGCACAGCACGTGGTGTGTGGGAGGCAGAGGCTCTGTGATTGAGCTGCTGTTTTAAGTTAAGTTATATATTGCTCATATATGGTTATTTTCTGGGGCTTATAATCTTCATTAAGAATCACTTTGAGCTCAGCATTTCTATTAATCAGCTTGAAGCTGCCTGTTTATGTGTCTAAAAACAATTTTCATTTTACAGTTTCCGAGTTTTTAAGCTTTTATTGAACCCTTTCAAAAGGAAAACTCCTCTCAAATCTTTTTGAAAGAGGAAATCACCAACAATATCTTTGAAAGAATTCCTCTTTTTTTGTAGAGCAGTACTGTGGAAATCAACAACTTTTTAAAATTACCCAAATCCAGAGTTAGCAGAAATTATCATAAAACCACTCATTATGTAATGATGGCCATAAAACAGCAATTAAACTATTTTATTGTGAGTTTTAATTATGTAATTGCAATGGGTATATTGATTGAATTCTTAGAATGTTTAATGGTATTAAAGATATCATTATAAGATTTTAGCCCATATTCTTCAGGAATACTTCTAAATGATACCAGAATTCACAAGCTTCACCTGCCCTTCTTTGTATGTTTTACTTTTCATTAAAATGGGAGGTTTTTAAAGTGCAAACACAGTGCAGTTCTTTTATGACTCCAAGTGACAGAGCAAAGTGGCATTTCTATCATCACACACTGCTCAGCTACTCCCTTTCCAGCCATTTTAATCCTTTACTTAAAATTCTGGTTCATCTAATCCAGTCCAATGGTTTACAATTAAATCTCACTGGACTGTGCAAGACCACTTTAAGGACCCCATGGACACTGATTGTTTCTGGTCCTGGTCCTACAGGAAATAAGGGTTTCAGCCCCAAGAGGTTTGTTTAAATAAAAAAGCAAATAAATAAAAAAATACATTTGCTTTTTGTCAGAAATTGTTACATTATCTGAAATGACTTTACATGAATATCCATAGATTGTAAATGTATTCATCAGAAAATGTGTAACTAAATGTTAGCACAGAATTCAATTTCTTAGAGACCAATGTATAGGTCTTGGCATCATTAGAGACAAGTTTCATGCATAATATAATTACTGCATCTTATAAATCATATGATATTAACAAGCTGATCTCTTTGGGAGAGGAGCTGTCACTTGTTATATTATTGAACAATGCCTATCATGCTGGGGTTGTAACTTGATTGAAATTGAGATCTGACTGTAAAATTTTAATGAGAAAAGCTTAGTGACTTTTCTTCCCTCACAATTTGCACAATTGCTCAATATATTTTTCTCTAGCATTTTAGCCTTTTTCATCTGGCAAGTATTGATGGCTTTTCCAGAGCTTTAATGGAAATAAAATTGTCATGAAAAAAACCCCAATAATTGCATGTGTTTCTGTAACAGTTACAAGCCACAACACTTTGTTCCAAAATAAGAACTCAAATTAATATAGTCCAAGCTCTTTTCAGTCTTTTTAAAGTCTTCTACTCTGAGCCAATCACAGTTTCTCTGAATTGTAATAACGAGCAGTACCTTTACAGAAATACTTGACTACAGAAGTACTTGACTATGGCCCGTCCTAACAAGACTTCGCTTGTAACAGTTTATTAGTGTCAGCAATCATTGCACACAGGAAAACTTACAGGACCAATATTAACAGCCCTTAGCTAATTTTATGCAGTTTTTACATGGAGATTTCCAGCATCTATTTTGTTGTAGCAACACCATTTTTATGGTGAAGAATAGAATATTTTTATGCATGAGAACACTCCAAATCCATGAAATGTTAACTTTATTCTGGAAGACAGTGCTATTATCTTGTATCTATAGGTGAGTAGGCATATCTATACCAGACATACATATTCAGAAAACTGGAATTTTCCTAAAAGATGTGCTATGGAGAGGCTATTCAGAGTGACAGTTCAACTGGTTACTGTAATCTTGGCCATGCAGACCTGTCTGGTTTCCTTGGGAACACCTTTTCACAGAGTCACTGCTCACCCTAAATTTCTTCATCTGTGGGGTAACCAGTGACCCCTACCAGTGCTGGGGAAAGCCCGCAGGGAATTAATGTAATAAATCAGTGGTTATAACAGAGGTGACAAATCTGCTATGAAGTAAACCATGACATCTTGTTCTTCCAGTTCTGCTGACTAATAAGGAGGATATATCTTCATAGTCCAGATTTTCTCTTATCTCTTGTGTGTGTGTCTGATTTTTTTTCTGTTGATGGATTTATGTACTTTTGGCCATGTTGGAATGACAAGACAGTGACATCTGGTGACCAGTTCTGTGTATTAATTTTATATTTTAATACTTTCCCATGAAACAGTTACCGCAAATTCTGGTAATTGCCATAAAAATCAATTAAACTGATTAATTATTTTCAACAAGAAAGACCTCAGCAAGTCCTATAAAGTGTATGTGAACATCACAATTTTAGCCTAATCTGTTGGAGAACTAAATATTGTATGATTGCTTATCCATGTAGCCAACTGTCAGCCCACTGCCACCAAGCTGCTTCTTCCACTGTCCCCATGGGCAGGGACCTGTGTCACCTACACCTGCTGGGTGTTGGGCCTGAGCTGTTCACTGACCACAGACACAGAGGGCTGTGTGATATTTTTAGATGTAGAGGAAGCAATCATTGAAATAGATGGGTGACTTCTCCATATACTTCTTAAAAAAAAAAAAANAAAAAAAAAAAAAAAAAAAAAAACCAAACAAAGTAAAAACCCCCAGCTCCTCAGCCTTATCTGCTGTCCCAACTTTGGTGTTTTTTTTCCTAAGTAGGTGCCTAAGTGGGTGCCAGCAGGGATCCTGCTGACAGCCCAGTGTCTCAGCTTGCTACAGTTTCTGGGCCTATTAATTTCATAACCAGAAACATCAGTGCTCCTCCTCCTTCAGGCTGGGAATGGGATGTTTATACTCAGCCTTCATCAGCACAGTGTTGTGGTTGATGGAGCTTTATCTCTGCTTCATCACACCACTGGGTCACATCATCACTCCAGCTCTCAAATGTTCCTGGGGTTGTTCTGATGATATTGGAGAATAGATTGAATTTATCCAGAGATGCATGAATAAGAAAGAAATGAAGAGCAATAAAGTACAGAGCTGCCTCCTTAATCAAATGGGTTTCCAGCATTGTCCTGTAAGGAGCTGAGGATAAATGGCACTGCTTTGGGCCATTATTGTCCTTGGCACTGCCACCAGCACTCCAAGTCAGGATAAACAAGGCTGTTGTTCTGGGAAGTGATTTGATCCAATGCTTTATGATCCCCCCCTGCCATTCCCCGGCTTCTCCTCTTGGCTGGGTGTCCCAATGAGCCCTGTGGCTCCCCACTGCACGGAGAATCTGAGATGCTCCATCCCCTTCAACTCCTCCTTCAGGCATTTTCTTTAAAGTGGCAGATGTGGCTCCATGGCCATGGTCATGCTGAGCTTGGCTCAGTGGCTGCACATTTGGGGTTAAACCTGCAAATCCTGCCCTGAAGAGGAACTGGGGCAGAGTCCTCACCAGCCAGGCTAGTAGCACAGGACACAATTTTTCCTTCATGTGATGCCTGCCCTCCTCTGTCATTTCATCATATTGTCTGGAAATAAATTTAAATTATCATAAATTACTAATCTGTGCTATTAGTATCTCCATTGAGGTGAATAAAATTCTACCAAACTTTCAAGTCTAATTTCTTTACATGTTGGTTCTTTCTATATTGTCAGCTCCTGCAGGGTGTCATAGATATGCAAATTATGTTTGAGCCATTGTTGGAAGTAAGTTTTAATTATTAATATTGTAAAAAACCAATTAGAATAATTTTTTGAATTTTTAAAGCTATTTTAAGTTGGTGTCATTTTCTTATCTGTACTGCTGGTAGAAATAAAAATGTTGATTTCGGTTCCCTGACCTAATGGGAGTAACCTGGCAAGAAGTATCTTTCCAAAGCTTTTTTTTAATCTTTCTTTTTTTTGCTATCATCTGAGCAAAGATGGATTTTTCCATAATATCATTATAAAACATTCATAAACAATAATGCTTTCCTTGCTGTAAGTGTTATGTTTTAAATTACATTTAGAATATCTGAAGGCAATTTATCCCAGAGCTACGTGGTGTCACTTGAGAAAAGAAAATCAAAATCGCATTTGAATTTGCAGTGACTTCAGTAGTGTTTGTAATGGCAGCTCAAGCTGCTTCTTAGAAAAACAGTCCCTGAGCATCTTGAGGTAGGATGGGGCTGTGTGTGTGTGATTTCTCCAACTTCCTGAGCACTTTAAAGCTTCACTGCCTCATTCAGGTGTCTCTGATTCCCTTGACCTTGTGAATATTTTAATTTTGTACTTTCCAAAAATTATTATTGTGCTGCAGTTTAATATTTTAATTTGTTTGGAGTGGTATTTTGCAGTGGGTAATGCTATAAAGCCAAATTAGACGAATTACAATGTATGTTCATAGAAATTAATTGTTCCTAATGATTTCCTGCCCAAATATATATTTCTTTCTATGAATGAAATGGAAAGATGATTCTTTACTCTGGGAAAATGTCCACATGTTTATGCAGATCTTAATTTAAACTCTCATTATAGTTCTGAATTATACTAAAATGTAGTTCTATTATAATTTTGAGGATTTTTTTTCTTCTTCGCTCTTTTTCTCTCCCTGCTGCCTGTGGGTGGTTTGAAATTGCAGATGGTTTACTGTTCTGTTCAAGGTTGCTTTGATACTGTAGGAAATGATCTGGTTTTTCTTGTGGCCATGGGGAATCTGTTGGCTGTCTTCAACAGGATAGTTTCTATCCTTAAATCTCCACTGTGCTTTTGTATCCACAGCTCCAGGTAGATGTTGTATTTCAGCTCATGAAGTGCTGCAGGTAGGGAGCACAAATACAAAATATTCCTTCTGCATCAGGACACAATAAAATATTGTGAGTATGGATCTGTTAAAATACAGATCCTGTCATTTATGTAGTGATATTTTTCTGTTAATATAAGGCCTTCACTCCATATTTTGATAATCAGTGAAATCATCAGCCTGTACCACATCTTCAAGGTTCATTTGTTAAAAGGAATTTTTTTTTGTTGTTTTGTTTCTTGCTTTTTATATTTGGTTGGTTTGGTTTATGTTTGGTTTATGTGGTTTGGTTTATGTTTCCTTACCTAGTGACCTATTTTTCTAGTGACCTAGGTTTTCTTACCTATTCTTTGTATTACATGTATTACATTAAAAACCCAGTCTTCTTGGATGGATAGCCCTTTATTAGGTTGTGTGTTATATAAATGTGACACCAAACCACTAAATATGGAATATCCCAGGAAAGAAAGACCTGAAAAGGCAGAAGATTTATAATAATAAACTTTGTGTCTTTCAGGAGCACAGAGACCTTGAGAGCAGAGTTGTGCTTCCCCACAAAGAGGGAACACAAGGATGATCTCCCTTGTGGAGCTCAACCTCACACACAACCTGGGGAAATGTAAAGGGGGGACTCAGCAAAAGCAAAGGTTCAGTAACGTGAAATACCAGCAAGAGGAAATCTGTGTCCTTGAAAAAGGGGTGGAGGATGTGCTGCAGTGGGAGCTGTGCAGGGGAACAACAGGGTCTGCTCTGATTTCACACTGGGAAAGATGCTGATCTCATGCACTTTGAGGAGTGCTGGTAAGTCCTGAAAAATTTGCTGTGATTGCAGAATGAGGCCTCTGCAAAGTGTTTGATTGTCACAGATAGAACCATCCCTAATGACAGAGCAATCTTGTTTAATCCAGTTTAACCCTTCCATCATCTCAAAACCTCATTCCATGCTTGTTATCTAACACAGAGAGCTGGTGATGTGTTACCAAGGGGTATGATTTGTTTTTCAGAAGTTAGCAGAAATCTGATGGCATAAAAATTAAGCCTTTCAGTGTTTCCCAGCCTACTCTATTTTTATATCTGAGTTCTCACCTGTAGCAGGGTTTATGATAAATACTGAAATCAGTAGGCACAGTAAGAAAGAAAATGTCCAAGCAAAGATGACAATGAATGACAGATGGTGAAACCCAGTAGAAGTACCTATATATTTGTAAACAAAAGCAGTACATTTTAATGGTGTCATGGGAATGATCACAAATCATTTTGAGAACGTTTAAGTATGACTAGCAAAGAAAAAAAAGAAAACCTCTGTTGATGTCTTAGCTCAGCTAAACAATTACAGGGTAATTTAAGTGTGGTGTTAGTGTAGATTTGTATTCAAACCCTAATGCCTGAACATTTTCCATTTTTAAACAAAATCTCACCTCTATCTTGAATGGTACTTTAAACCTCAACTACTGGGAATAGAGACTTCCACAAGTCTGTTCCATTGGCATTCCACAGCAGCCTGTCCAGTCTCCCAGGAGGAGGCAAAATTAATCATTCAGGTCCAGGCAGTGACTTGTGACTTCCCTGTTATGAGACAACTATTTTTCCTACAAGAGACTAGGAAAGAAAGCTTGCCTGAGGCACGTTGGTCTTTTTCAGGATGCACAACAGTATCTGCAAAAATGAAGGAAGGAAGCAGAGAGGAGATGCTGATTTGAGTGTCATTGCAATGTGCTTAACCACACATGACCAAGGGCAAGACCTTTGTGCTGACCATGGCAACGCTTCAGTGAACATAATCCTGTGTTTGCATAAGGACTCTGGTGTAAATGAGAGTCTCTAATCCAAACCAGGATTCAGGCTGACTCAGGATGTATTATCTCCATAGTCCTAGTTCCAAACTGTGCAGAAATATCAGTGGTGGATACCGCTGCCCCTCTAACTCAATAGATTAAAAGTCTGCACTATGGAGATGTGAAAAAATTCAAGGACTTAATGTCTTCCCATTCTTGCTGTAGTAAAGAAAGAAGTTACTCAGGATACTCCCAAAGTTGGAGGATTTGTGATAAAGTAATTTTCCTGTTCATAGTTCAGTCTCAAACTCCTGTGCAAAGAATGAGACAAAAAATGTTTTATTTTCTTTGAAATCACCTATCTGATCTCCTGCCTCACAGAAGTGGAATGGGTCTTTGAGAAAGAACATGTTGACAGTGTCAGCCCAAGGCATAAATTCTCTTAGATATTTCTCAGGATCCTGACTTCTGCCAGGAGCAGTCCTGTCTTGAACCACAAGCTATCTCCTTTTTTATAAACTTACAGTGTATATATAAGCTTATATAGTTTCAGAGTGAAATTTTCCATTTTTTTTAATTACACAAGCTGAACTTTAATTGTACTGGTGACTCTTTCCTTTCTTCTCAGCTGTGTTCACACAGACTTATTGCTAATTAATGTCCTTTTTTCTTAGAGCATTTGGTGTTTGCCCCAAAGGGCTGAAAACGAGCATTGCAAATGAAAAAAAGCTGGTAATTTTGTGGGACTGGTACTGGCTCAAAAGACTGTCAGAGGGAGCAGAGCCTGACTGCAGCTGGGCAGATCCTGCTGCCTGGGCATTGCAAATGCTGCAGCATTTCCTGCTCTGTCCCTCGCTGCTCCCTGGGGACAGCCTGTTTTCCTTGCTCTTGTTCAAAAATGCATGTTATTGCTAGCCAAATGTATGACCTGGAAATGATAAATAAGAACTAACTTAAGAGCATCAGATTGCAAAACATTTTGGGCTAAAAAAAAAAAAAAGAAAACCATCAGCTAAATTTGGAAAGCAGAAAAATAACAATTAATAGAAACGTATTTGAAGAACATACAAAATGAGGCATAAAAACTTATGTAGCAGGTTCTGCTTTGGCTAGAAATGTAGAACAAAATATGGAAAGAGTGATTGAAATGGATAATAATGGTTTGAACATTTTAAACAGGTTTGTGATATTTTCCACTTGAAGTGAATGCAGACCTCATGTGTTGTTATTCAAAGGCTTGGAAGTCTTTCTTCTTTAACCAGGAAGGGCAGTAATAGATGTAGATTAATGTGCTGGATGTGTTGCTGGAGTGACAAAAATGAATACAGAGGGGCAGGAAGATGTGTTGTTGTTTTTGCTCTCTCTCTCTCTGCATTGCTACACAGGTGTTGTTTGGAGATGCTGACAGGTAACATTTTTCCCTCCCCATTTTACTCCCACCCAGGAAAAACAATTCCCCCAATGCCATTAATAGTGGACTCTGTTCTATCAAGAAGATAAACTGATTTATGGGATTATAACAGAGAACATTTTTCATGCTCAAACCAGCAGTTATCAGCAATTTTGATGATGTGTTGGAATTTACCTGGCTATAAAAGGCTCTTTCCAGTTAAATAAGTTTTGAGATAAGTTGAGGCATTTGCTATTGCAAAAATCATTTTATTAAACTGTTTCACAACTCCATTCCAGCATAAAACGACTTGGCTTTACTAAAGAAAATGGTATTTTCAGTGATTTTAAGTCGATGATGGCTTATGTGGCCATGACTTGCCCCTTAATGTCAGTCCAGAAAGATAATACTTAGGCATCCCATTTTTTCCCATATTTACGGACCAGTGGGAGATGTCCCTACCTACAGCAGGGGGGTTGAAACTAGATGGCCTTTGGGGTCCTTCCAACCCAAACATTTCTGTGACTGAATTGGTAGGGGAAAGGGAGAGATTCACACACTGCATGTAATACCCAGAGCTAAAGAAAATATGCCGTAAGATAGGAGATTCCAGGTGAAAAGAAGTAATTCTTTTTCCCATCGATGGTATTTCATGTTATTACCATTCTGCTGTTGCTATGGTAATGACAGCATTTTTCTCTCTCTACATTGTCCTCTTTTCTGTCACTTAGATCTACTTACTACATGTGCTCACTTCTACTCAACAGATGAATTGCCCATCTAGATGATCTTTTTTTTTTCATCTTGCTTCACAGCCTAATACAAGAGACTTATTTTAATTCTACAGAGAACTTAAAAATAGATATATGCTTAAAGGCTTCGCTGGACTGGTACCAGTGGAGTATTTCTCACATGAGCAACCATCACAAAAGTGTTGGGAGCTCTCTCTTACTCTCCCCAGAGTATTTAAAGGACTTCTTAAATTAACACAAACATTGTCTCTTGAACTGCTTAGCAAAATTGGCATGAGAAAGACTGAAATTAAGTCTATGCTATTTTAGCAACTCTAAACTTTCCTTATCTTGTGTGATGTTACATTCAGAACTTGGCTGAAAGAGAAGGGATTAGGGAGCGGCTGCTGAGCATTATTCATGGCTAATAGTGCACACCAGGATGCAGGATGTGATAGGGACACAGGAATATTTCTTAGTTTGGAAGGCTGTTTACAGAGTTGCACAATCCAAGTGAAAGAGCTCACTGAGAGTGGATAGACAATGATAACAATAACATAACGTCACATAGTGGAAGCACTGACATTTCTCAAGCATAATGGACACTTAAGTTTCATCTTTTAGAAAACCAGAACTACCAACTTTGTGGGGAAAAAAAAGGATAATGCAGTGCAAACTTATAAAACACAGAAGTTTTATTACGAAAGTTGTTTGCAACTGATTATCCAGATCAATTCTACTTGTAATGGGTTCCTCCATAATAGTACTATGCAGCAGCATAAGAAGAGGAATCCAGGGATGTCATTTGTAGCAAAAACAATGATGCATACACTACATGAGGGAGAAAATGAATCCAGTATTTCCTGGGCAACAGAACCCATTCTGGTGGACTTTATGTCCATTTAAATTGTGATCTTGGGAGCTAGTTTGGTTTGGCTCTCATTCACTCTTTTGTACAATATAAATGACATCCTAGTAAATTATCTTTGTGGCTCCTTCTCGGAATGTGTTCTCCAGGATCCTGCTATCACTTAGAACAGAAATTGCTATTTTTTCCCCAGACAAAGGTAACTTTGAATCAGAGCTCTGAACCTTTCAGGATCAAAGTATTTGAAACTGGCCTCTGCTTCTGCATGATGTGTAGGGGAAAAGGCCACAATGGGCAGATGGTGAGATGCTCTTATTTCCAATATTATCTTTTCTCAGCCTCTTGCCCCAATTTCTGCAGCAGACTTTTATTTTCCTGGAGAAAACCATGAGCATGAAAACATGAGAAAATGCAAATACTGTAATAGGATAGACTAAGCTAGCAAAACAAACAATGCTGTTTTCTTCACAATTTGCAGATAAACATTAATCTTGTCTTATCTCATTAATCTGAAAAATACAGTTTTTCCTGCTTCCAGTTGTTCAGTGACAAGCTCCAACTTGTCTGGAGTCCAGCCTGCATCAGCCTGGCAGCTGTAGACAGTGTCTGTAATTTTTCTCCTGCCAGTTTTGGTGCTTTGGTTTATTTCCAACTGCTTTCCCATGGGGCTCGCTGGGATTTTTAAGCTTGAGCTGTGCACAGCATCCTTCCCCTGCAGAAATCACTGGCCATGGCAATTGCACCTGGGGCCTCAGTGTTTAAAGGCAAGAGCTGGCCAAGTTGATACCCATGGGAGTATCTTGTCTCTTCTGTGTGGCCCAGTTTTCTCAAAAAGAGCAAAATGTTGTTTGCTTGGAGTTTACACTGCTTTAAAAAATTTGGTTTAAAGGTAGTAATCCATTGTAACTCATCCACAGATTCATGTGAAGGCAGAAACAAGGCACACCACATACTTCATAGTTTTAGAAATGAAAGAGAACCACTGTAGGCCCAATTAGCTGCTCAAGCTGCATATAATGCTACAGAGACATGCTAAGGCAATTTTGCCTCTTTTCTGCCTTTTATACATTATAATGGCATTTATGTATATTCTGCCTTTTTGGTTTCAGTCAGTGTGGGAAGGGTTGAACCTCAAATCAAAGCAAATTCAAATTTTGCACTGACAAAGACCAGAAACTGGTTGAATAATCAAGTTTTTAAGAAAGTCACTGGGGGAATTCAGTAGTGGAGAAGGTGATCTTTGGGAAGATGAAAAGATTAGTGTTTTTAATGTTTTTCCTGGGATGTCACTCCCTGAATTGTCTGCATTTTTAACATTTTTTTTATTCATTTTACAGGAGTGATTACCAAGTCATACAGTTCTTTTAAGCTCTCATTCAAAGTCCACTGTGTAACTCTGGATATTTTTGGATTTATCTCACAATGACATTTTAAACACAGATCTCAAACTATATTTGAAAAGAAGATAGAATATTATCCACATTTTTATGCCAAAAATTAGCAATGAAAATTGACAAGAAAAAATTCTTCTGGTTCATCCACATGTATGAAAACCCAGCTCTGCAATCCATAGCAGAAGGTTTTAATTAAGCCTGCTCTGGTCCATAGTACAGCAGTAACAGGAAAACATTAATTACCCTAAACAAGTAACAGGATGTCTTAAGATCCCACTGAGAGCTTCCTTCTGTGAAGAGTCAGAGATCACTGTCATATTAGCTGATATGATCTTTCACATAGTAAAGATGTGAATTGATTATAACTTTTATTTTCCATTGTACAGAAAAGTCATTAACAGTACTCAACAATAGTTTAACAGAAAACACACAAATTTCAAAAATATAATGTATTACAGATATTAGGTAGATTGGGTTTCTTCGTAAATGTGCCACATTTTGAGACCTTTATAAAATCTGCTAAATAACCTACTTTCCCCTGAATATTAGAGTCTAATTCAGCTTGTTTGTACTCAGTGTTGTGGTATATTTATTTTTACAGCAAAAGAAGATCTAACATTGAGTAAGTTATTTTTAAATTCCAGATATGAAACTTAATTTGTAAAGAATTTAATGCTTAAGAACTCATAAAGTCAATGTCAAAGTCTGAGTCAGAGCCACAGACTCTTATTATGTATAAGAATTAAGTAAAATTATTTGGTTAATGTAGACAGAAGAAGAAATAGAAGTGTCATTTAAAGCAAGAACAACACTTAAAGACTCCCTTTACCTGAAGAGGTGTGTTTTTGTCAGATGTTCCTTTTGATTTTCGTTTATATGATTAACTGGTGTAAATGTAGATCCCAACTCCACAGAGACTTCTGCCTGTGCTGCATCATATGGGATTATTGATGTGATTAAATATTGGCCTGTGTGTGTGCTGGAAGGGAGCAGGAACTGTGTGAATCCAATTCCTTGGGACACCAACAGAACTCATAATCTGGTAAAAGCACATGGCAAATTTGCCAGGAAATTAATTTGGAGAATTCACTTGAGACTGTGAATTACCTGCTGGGAAGAGACCCTAATACATTTTACACTAGATGACATTTTCAGTAATATGAATTTACTGAACAGGAGGAGAAGGAATCTGGTTCATAATTTGATAGAGCAACATGATCAGGTGACCAAAATCCCACTTTTCTGATGGATTTCAAGCAATGTGCATTCATTATACTCCAAAGCTCACATGGTCCAAAATTACCAATATTTTTTTCCCTTTGACTCCTTCCTTCAGCCTTCACCTTTGACACCTGTTTTCTTTGCTCTATTTCCAAAGGAGGCTACTACTGAAATAATTTTTAATGAAATCTTACACAATGTTAATCATACTCCCTTTAAATGCAAATGCATTTCAATTTTAATTGCAAAATTTTCCATTTTAATTTGCAAAATTTGCAAATTTTCAATTTTAAATGCAAATAAGTTTCAATTTGTGGTGTTTCTAGTAAAATATTAAAGCATCCGTGGAAGGCAATATTACCACAGCTTCCTGTTCCAATCTTGTGATGACAGAGGATAATATTTTGGAAAAATTCCCCCTTAATGGTCTTCATATTTTCAGCTGATCCAAACACAGCGATGCAAACCAGATCCTTCAAAGGAATTGAGCTGTGTTGTACACGGATTGAAATATCAATTTTTAACAATCACCATTAATACAGACATAGTGTTTCTGTGTTCTGGAGGTCAGCTTTTAATGTTTAGACTTAATGGCTCAGTGACTATAACAGAGATTTTTGGGGCCTAACTGTTACAAGTTTTCATTTGTCTTATGGTGAAAAGGCTTCTCAGCTGCAATAGCTCTAAACACTCTTTGTTTCCAAAAGGAATTTCACGGTTGCAGATCCTGTATCAAAACTTATTTCTGGTGAGGTATTCTTGGTCTCTCCAAGTGTGGGCAGGTTTTTTGCAGCATGTTATTACTTATATTGTGATGGCAAAGATTTTTTCAAAGGCAACTCTGCTAGGAGCTGTATGTGCCTATCACCATCTCGAAGCAGTTACAGTTCCTATATAAAAGCAAAAAATACCTGGGAAAAAGAAGGCTATTTGCCTTTGCTGTGCAAAAGTGAAGTGGTCTACAGAAAAATTGAATTTCTTGCACAGATAAGGAGAGTGGGAAGTGATCTCAGATCCCCTGTGGTGCTAAGATATAGGCCTATCCCTCTTGTTCAATTTAATTTAGAATAAGTATTCATTTTTAATAGTGCTTCAATATAAATCATTTAGTAATAATCCATCCTCTTGGAACCAAAGCTATAACAATCAGCTGGATATGAATAATTGCTAGTAAAAGATAGGTAAAAGTGTCTCTTTATAAAAGTGTCTCCCTTTTGAATCAGTTCAGCACTTTGTTTCTCCTCGTGAGGCAAGGATATTTGGGCTGCAAAAGGACAGAGAAAGAGTTTTGTTTTCATGAAAAATTCATTTTTCAAAGATCAATAAGAAAAGCCCCATCCTTTCCCTTATACTGAACATATGAAGAAAAGGATTCTTCCAGAAATTCACAAAACATCTGTAACAAGCTGCCAAAAGGCCTGGGGCCATTGCAGTGCCAGGCAGCTTTGGATTCATTTATATTACTAGCTTGAATACTCCTAATAATTAGCCAAGTCCCTCTGGTAAGGAGTAGATAGTCTTTATAAAACTCTGAAACCATGTCTCAATTACATAAAGAAAGTGAGTTGCTGCTCACATAAGGTACAATGGGTAGTTTGGACATCTGTTTTCTCTAGATGATTAACTAACCTGATGTCTCAGACAGCTTTGTACTTTCTTCTCCCATCTCTTTGCACAAAAAGTTGATGTTAGTCTTCATTGCTTTAATTTAGTGACCCA
Source organism: Climacteris rufus (assembly GCA_013398175.1). NCBI lineage: Eukaryota > Metazoa > Chordata > Aves > Passeriformes > Climacteridae > Climacteris > Climacteris rufus. The sequence goes on from VZRZ01002989.1 coordinate 1,006,739, forward strand.
TTGAATAATATTTCATAACTGGAAGACATGGAAATGTTTGTTAATTACTTTTTTTCCAATGGAGACAGTGGCTGTTACTGGTTTTTTCTTTTTTTCTTTTTATTTTCCTCACTCCCCACCAGATCCCTTACTATCCAGGAAGCAATACCTTTATTTCCTCTCCTATGCCATTTTAGGAAGGAATATTTTTGCAAACAGCTAAAAACACTTCGTGGAGAAGTTAAATGCAATGAGAAGTGAAGATCAGGAACTTCATTTTCAAATTCTGTAAGCACATTTTAAAACTAATCACAATAAAGCCAAGGATGCTCAGAGAAATAGTCATAATACTGTGTTTGCTGGGAAAACAGGTCCCTGTGGGGTGTATTGGAGTTTTCTCTTTTCATAGAGCTTTAAGTCTCATTCTATATGGCAAAATAAAAAAAAATTGATAGGCCACAAAGGCCTTACATTCATGATGAGTTTAATCCTCCTGAAATCAAGGAGATTTTGTTAAGGGTTCAATTGGGGCTGAGATTTCACCTTTGCTTTTTGGAAAAGGTGTTGGCTGCTTCCCAGTTTAATGTGATTTATTAATCTCTTCCTTTTAAGTTTATCTTCTGAATAGCTGAGTGAGTCCTGTGTGGGACCTTGTTTAAAAGAGGGAACAAAGTGTGGATTAGAGAAGTTGAAAGATCCAGACATGCAAGGGTGTTCATTAATGTTCTCTATTATTAAGTTTATTCTTTCATGTAGCACTCCTACAAAAGGCAAAAATGTACAGATACCTGACAAGGAGAATAATCAGAAGGATGAATAGGTATGAGATGGATTATTGTGCTGTTCGGAAAAAAAAAAAAAAGGTATAAGAAGAATTTAGAAAGAAATATTTTAATACTTCTTTCTGCAAAGAAATATTAAAATCATATGCCATGAAAGTGGAACTGAAAATCCTAGACACATTAACAATATCTGTGCTGCTCATTACTCCAGCCGTGCAAGCTGACACAGAGCTTGGCAACTAAAGAGCAGAAGATTTTTGCTGATGTAAAATGCAGACCCAAGGCCCATACATTCGTTTTCAAGCAGATACATAAGGCCATCCACTTCGAGTATCTTGCACAATTTCCTCCTTAAATGCCCCATGCTCTAAGATCCAGGCTCATTATCTGTGTCCTGTCATTGCTCTTTGTCCTTGTGTACACAGTCAGTACCAAAACTTGAAACAAAGGAATGTTCTGCTTAAGTGAATTTCTACAAGAAAATCATCCATGTGCAAACCAGCATTGCTAATTGTCTGTCACCTTGGCAGATAAATTTATTCACTGTTGATACATTTGATAGCAAAGGGCCTGAATCCTGGCTTCTCCTTATTAACTACTGACAGTAACCTGGTGACAGAAACCTTCATTGAGGTCATTTTTACTTGCATTTGACAATATAGACAGGACAAAAAAGCTGTGAAACTGGCATCAATTTATATGTTTTTTTAATGTTTGTTTTAAAAGTGTGATTAACACCTGGCTGCTCTGGAAATCATCACTGACTGATCACACAATCTCTGTGCCTACACTTGTCTAGTGCAATAAAAATAACAGAGGAGCATTTGGGCTTTGGTGTCACAGATGCTGAGGTCTAAAAGCAAATCAGAAGGACTCATTTCTTCTCTCTCTCCTGTTAAGTGCTGGCAGTGCCCTGTGCAACCACCCCCCAGTGAGTCCTCTTGACATTTACTTCTGGCTGCAGAACAATCATATCACTTTTTTTTTCCTCTAAATATAGAGCTGAGAAACACACCTACTGGGCATTGCTCTAGGTGTCATTGGTTTTTAACAAGTACATCATAAAATCTTTTTAAAAAGTTTTACCCTGTTCTTTTTTCAGACCATGGGTTACCTATAATTTTTTTCTTATCCCTATTGCTTAGAAGGCTTTAGCAGTTGTTGATATATCAGCTGATAAGTATGCATAAACCAGGGTGCAACCACAAGAGTTGGAACTTCAGAATTCCATCATATGATTTTTACATATATTTTCTACAAAACCTCTACAGAGCTTCAATGCAGCTTGGCACATCTGATCTTGTGGAATTTCTTGTCCTGCTGAAAACAAGCTGTGTACTATCATGTGGAAATCCACTTCAGATAGCCATTAATTATGCCTGCTTAGTGTCAAAATAGTTAATTTCTTTTCTAATTTTTTTTTCAGACTTAATAGCATGCTATCATCTGGCAACTTAATCTTTGCTTTAATGAACAGCACCAACACATTAAAATGATGTGAAAATTATTACATTTTACAGAAAAAAACTTTACACTTTACAGGAAAAAAAATCATTAGTAAAAGAAGCACATTAAATTCCTCAAGGATACCTCAAGTGCATGGATTTTGATGTTGATTAGAAGCCCTTTTGCAGAAATTGTTATTTTAGGATGGTAGGTACCCTTTTCCCCAGTTTGCAATAAATTACCGGTCTCTGTCATAGATTGATGTATATATTCTGTACAGATAGAATCTTAATGCAAGTAAGAACATCTCAGAGGGTACAGCTAATTAGTTAAAATACAAATAATCAGAGTTTTTAATCATTTTGGCTGGGGGTCTAGGAGGAAATTAACACAACATATCTGTATTTAAACAGATATATGTAGAATACTAACAGTATATGGACAAATGGACAGATGCTCTATTTTGTTGCACTGATGTCACTTTTATCTGTTTTTCCACTGAGACTTCACCTGGCTATTGCAAAAGCTTGTGTGCTATTTTGAATGTTGAATTGGTCTACATTACTGAAAACCTTTCAGGAACATCACGCTACTCACTTTGCTGCCATAAGTTTTATAAAATGGACCATATTTAGCTGCCCTGTAGGACTATTTCAGGCAGCTACTGCTACACAGAGCAGCTGTAGGTCTGGCATAGCTCAAAATAACATGAAGCATCCAGGTCTGTGAGTGAAATTCAAATAGTGTGGTGTAAGGATGTAGGATATAGTGGTTTTGGCTTTCCTATCCTGCTGGCTCATCCCTGGCCTTAGCAAGCAGTCCTTGGGTCAGATTTGCAGAGCATTAAGAATCTGAAGGCTCAGATACACTGGCTGACATTTGCCAGGTGCTGAAGTGTGTCAGCACATTCTGACTCCTCACTGACACAAGTGATATATTCCCACATTTATTTCTCATGGCTAAACCCACTTCTTAGGAGTCTTAATCTGCTATTACTATATTTTCTTGAATTTTTTATTCCCCCATAGATTTTTAGGTCTGAAGGGAGCCTGACATCCTGTGCCCGAACCATGGTTAAACCAAGCTGCAGAGTTTCCCTCTATTACTATTTTATTGAATACTAGACCAAGTTAGATCTCCCTTTAAGTTACCACTCTGAGCCAGAAGACTTCAAGACATGGAGGCCCAGTTCCTTTCTTGGTCACCCATCCCTTATTTCCTCTTTCTCTCCTAACTGGAGAGCTGGATGAAGCCACCATTCCTTCTTGTGGCATCCTGCAAAGACTTCTTGCAATGTCCCAGAGCTGCCCACACTGCATCACCTTGGCTCGGGGCAGAAAGGGCTTTGCCCAGACTGAGCAAGTGTTTCAGTCATCCCAATTCCGAGCCAGGTGCCAGGGAGGACCAGTTGCTCATTGCTGGTGTCTGCATTGTGGGAGTGTTGTCATTGTGCAGCATCACATCCACAATGCATGGAAATGGGGCTGTGCTAGAGAGGTGTCAGCAAAGCTCTCACATCACTGTCCCACACTGCCCTCTGATCTCATTACAGCTGTACTGGGTGTGTGTCCCAGCAAAGCCATTGTCTGATGCATTGTTCATCTTTTTTTTCTACAGCCTCTCCTCTCCTCTCCTCTCCTCTCCCCCCATA